>LPNX010298207.1:176672-237551 GCA_001517045.1 Pseudotsuga menziesii
GCCCATGGGGTATGAACATGTGATATGATACAACAAAGCTTCCCGGAAGCAAGACTGAAAGTTCTTTGAAGTCCGAACAAGTTATCCCTGTCCAATTCACTAGGCTCACTTGATAGAACACCACTAAGTACAACTTAGGTGGTAACATGGCTATGCTGTAAAATGGATCCAGGTTTGCACCAGCCATGGGGCTTGATGGTGCAGTGTGGAGGTCTGGTTCAGACTGATATGGGTCTGAATCTGAATCAGAGGCTGTGTGGCCTTTTGATGGTGTGAGAGTTCGTCGAGAATGGTCTCAATGGTGTTAGTTCAATGTCCCGAATTGTGGTTGTTCACCTCTTAGGCATGAGGAAGACCATGGGGGGTCAATTGTGTTAGATTTATGTATCAATCTGGTGGGAATGATATTTTGGACCCAAGTTTCAATGGCTTCCTATTGGCTATAGGTGGTCACTCAGCCACCAAGATTGCCACAAGACAGTGCTTGGATTTTTCCTCACGGGCGTTTCTACTGAATTGGTGGGGGTCGTTTCCCATTTTGCTTGGCAATTCCTCTCAGCAGCCAGCTACTTTGGGGTTCCCATGGTACTCCTCACAATGATTTTCTGGGCTGAGCCCAAGTACTTCCCATGGTTAAGGCAGTCAGGGACTTATGTCCTCAAAGACTACATATTTTTGAACTTAGTGTAAATTAATCAATTTTAGTGGCTCTCTCAGCATCATGAACTGAGTGGGGTTGATTACGTGGTATGGGGTATATGTCTTGATGTTTTTCTATTATCAGGTGGTTGTAAGTGGTTTATGAATATGTCATAGAGTTCATATCATTGTGAATACAAGTAGTAAATAAATAGAAATTGTGTAAACAGATACCATTTTTTTTACCCTGAATGTTGATGGCCTAACTAGGTGACTACCTTACACCTATATTCTACTTCAATCGAGAGAAGGTGCTGGGCTCTCAACATAATGGGGCTAATCCCATCCGTAGATCCACAGGTCATCTCCTGGATGCAAGGTTGGTCAACAGGGAGGACGCTTAGCACCATGAGAAACCCTCCTTCTCTACCCCCTCTACCTTCCAAGTCATCTTTTTTTAACAGTTTTGAACAATATTCATAGAAGGGACTATTAGTATACGAGCTGTACCCTTCGTCTTATCCCAGAATACCTTGAAGGGTGATGACTGGATAGAGGAGGAAGGGTAAGAAAGACTATTAATTTTATGTCAATTTTAGTTAAGCTACATTCATTAAGCCATTAATTTTTTTTTTGAATTTACACTTTGTTTGTAGATGAAATTGCAGTAAATTAAAATAGAAACAGAAATGGAACTACTGTGCTAAAAATATGCGGCTGAGCTGCACTGACAGTCCCTAATAACTTAAAAATTAACTTCTGAGTGACAGACCGTATGTTTCAAGCCAAATGTGGCGAGGGGGTCGCCAATTTTTTCCTGAAACGGGTGAGGGGGTCACATAGATTTCACAGATAGAAGCGGTATGCCTTTCTGAAGGAAGTCGCACCTTTCAGGTGAAAAAGGGTGACCTGGTCGCACCTGTGAGGCCTAAAGAGCGACCTCATCCCCTGTTTAGGCCCAATAGGTGCGACCTGCTTTGGATTTGGGGTTTTTCTAATCTTGAGTCAGATCTGGCTGACACTAACCTGTATTGTGGCGAAACAGACTCAAATTTTCCTTGCAGAGGCTTCGACAACAATAAAAATTGAAAATAAACAGGATTTAAACTAGATTTGAAAAGAAATTTTAAAACTAGGGCATAAATTGAAAAAACATGAAATTTCAAAAAACTGAACCAGGGTTCCTGTGGGATCGACCTGGTATGGTCGCTAGTTCTGTAGCAGGGATTTCTCCTTGCTACAGGGGAAGGAATGGCTCCCTTCCATCTATAGGAAAAAAGGGTAGGTTCCTGCTTGAAAATGCATGAAAGAAAAATGAAACAGAAAGGAATAAAAGAAACAGAAGCAATGGCAGTGAGCCCCTCTGCAAACAGGGTTAGGGATTAGCTCCGAGAACCTGCAAACAACTAATATATAGTAATAAACCTGCAAAACATGTTAGAAATAAACCTACAAGAAGAATATAAAAAACCTGCAAACAAACTATGGGTTAAACAAAAGCAAAGAAATGAAACAAAACAAACAAGTATACCTCTTCTTTGGTGCAATGGGCCACCATGCCCTGGCTGGAGGAAGCACCTCTCTATCTCACTCAGCAATGGAGGAGCNAAGAGAGGGGGATTTGGGTGGCTTGAGAGGCAAAGAGTCTCAAGGCATCCACGGGAAGCATAACAGTATGCAAGAGAAGAGTTGTTTGAGAGTGACCCCACCCCTCCTTTTATAGCTTTTTTGGGGATTTTTATGGTTTTAAGCCCTTGGTCAGGGATTTAGCCCCTTTTTTGGGATTTTATCCTATTTCACCATAATTTTAGCTCCTTTTAGGGTTTTAGGCTCCTTTGAGGGGGTTTAAAGCCCTTTTCTTCATTCTTAAGCCTTTTTGAGGGTGTGGGGGTCTAATGGAGTGATACGAGGGTCGTGTATGGGTGTCCTTGGGTGGTGTAGGCCTTGTAGAGCTGAGTGAGGGATTTTTTGGGTTAACAATAGGTGTGCCAAAATATCTTTCGAGACCACCATGGATACAAATTGCAACAGGCTGGTCACAATCTTTAGGAAACAAACTAGTAAAACCACCCACCTTTTCATCATCATATTGATCTTCCTTCTATCTACTGCAGAAAGGGGTAGGTTGCGAAGAAAATGTTTCTTTCATCTCATGCAACTCTACCAAGTTCAAATCTTTGTTGCCTTCATCATTGATCCCATGGTCTAAGAGTCTCCTTGACATTATAAGATTTTGTTCGACCTCCAACGCATCAGCAAACATTCTCTGTAATGTGACCAATTGTCTCTCTAACAGAAATAAAGAAAATTTAGGAGGAAAAAAGATGCATAATGCAGCTTTGCAGCACCTTATAAAGGTTGAATTTCCTTTGATATGCTGTAATAGAAACTCACCAACCTTCTGTTGAAACTTGACGTAGTTTGACATTCACATTTCCCTCATAGAATAAAACTCTGAGAGTATTTGGTCCAATGATATTCTTTCACCCCAAAAATCTAAAAATGCACGGGAGAACTCCTCCCATGTAGTGATGGATCCTGACTATAGATGTCTAGACCATTTTTTGACATTGCCTTGCAAATATTGGGAAAAGGCTCTCATACAAATATCATCATGTTCTATCTCAAAAAGGTCAAGAAAATATTCGAAAGCTTGTAAATGTTTCTCAGCTGTAAGGTCTTCAGATTATCTGTCAAACTCAAAAAGGTATTTGTATTGTTTGTAGGGAAATCATGAAGGATCTGAGGCAAGCGAATAGGCATATCTAGGCTTTGGGTATTAGATGCAATGGAGTCTTGTAGGAAAGATGTGTCCTTGGATATGGCATCATGAGGTCCATCAGGATACCTCTTAATGTCATAGGTTCCAGGCGAAGGGTCTTGATTAAAATTGAATGTACAGGATGAAGAGATACTCTCCGTTTGCAAGGATATACGATAGTGAACTCACAACTTTGCTTGGAGTGAAATAAGCCATGATAGATTATTCTAACAAACTTAGGAAAAGAGAAGGAAATATTTACAAGAAAAGCCAAGATGTTATGGAGAAAGTTGAATCTTAAGTACCTTGTCTTCTCCTCAAGCCTACCCATGCCTTTACCGTGAATCCATTTACGTTGTGGAGCCTACCAATTCCCTTTGAAGACTTGAATTTTTGGATCACGACATTAGTGGAATTTTCATAGTATTTGAACCATGGGTGTTTGGACAGGTGGATTCATCGGGTGAAATATTTATTGTCTTCTTGATGTCTGACTTCTGTTCACCATTGACAGTCTGATTTATAGCACTATCATCCATAGTTTCAGGAGGATTTGAACCCTCCTCCTTGCATCGGTCTTTCTGGCCGCTGATCTCCCCAGTGGAGTCATTTTCTAGAATCTTTTAAGTGGAGTCTCCAGAGAGAATGATACAACCTTCCTCATGTAGGGGTTCTTGATTTCCCACAAAAACCCTTTAACATTTAGAATCCTTTGTCATTTTTCCCAGGGGTGATTTTCTATTTCATCCCTGGAAACGGCACTAGTTAGTTAGCACCCAGAATCGCACCCAAGGTTACAGAAAGGAGAACCTTGAGGTAACATCAGAACCGCATTATGAAAGGGAGTTGGCTTCTCCGATTCTAGAGAGGGATCTCTCACAAATACATAACAAGGACAAATATATTGTCACAGAATGAATTTTGGAGGTTAGCGGTGGAAACAAGGTATGATGTATTGGGCTATGGAGTCACAAATACCAATAAACATAGAGCAGTCTACATAGGGAATGTACACAAGAGCAATATAGCACTTCGGTCATGGTCAATATGTTCAGGTCTGGTGAGAAATGAAAAACAATGATAGGCCATCAATGTAGAGCACCACAAGGATGAATTCTACACCAACTTTGGAAGAATCATTTGGTGGATGTCTAAAACAACAGCTTAAGCATAAGAATATAAATTTTGAACCATTATACACTAAGTCAAAGACATGAAGAAAACATAATGCTAAGAAACAATAGGAAGTGCATGCATGTAAGAAGAGGAGATTATAGAATGCAATTGAGAAATACACAGGGATTCTTACATTCAAAGGCAGGCATTTGACTCTGTTTCTTGTATTAAAATGGATCAAATTACATAAGAACCAAAAATATCTCAGGTTCCGTCCAAAACCAACAACCTTCTCTCTCTGCGGGTAGTATCTTTATAGCGCTTCTAGCCCCTGATACTAACCTCAAAATAGGGCCAAAAGTCAGTTACAATCACGATCAAAACCTCAACAAACTAGAACATGGCATATTCACCATGGTTTACATACATAAAACAAAACAATATGGAGCAAACGCGCCTGCTAGTCTTAAGCAATAGTGCATCATCTTTAGTTTTGGGCTCGTCTGTCTTGAAAATGATGACTCGGGACAATTCTTTGACAGCTTGTTGGTGACTCGGCTTGAATCATCTCTCCTCTTGTTGGGTTTGCAATGTGTCCTTTCCTTTTTGGGTCATTTTTGTTCATTCTGTGCTCAAAGGAACCTTTTTTCATGTGTCCATGACTGACAAGAAGGTTTGTGTTCCTTCTGTGTTTAGCTTTCTACCTCGCCCCCCTCTATCCTAGTAATATTGTTATTCAAGGGGACCTGAGGAAAGATCGCACTGTTTCTGACAGTAAAAGGGCCTTGAGGAGGTTTGTCATTCTTGTTCTTTTCTCCTAGGAGGAGGGTCCTCCTACAGGTCATACGACACGGCACTTCCTTGGCTTCATCACCACCCTAGATAAAAATTGACAAGTGGAATTCACAAAGGTGGTGATGAAGACTTTGGACCTCCTCTCCTCCAGCCTGATAATTCGCTCAGACAGAACACCCCTAGAAATGGTCACCATGTGATGAGATTATGGAGACAATGACCATGTCCATTAGTTTTGGAGGGATTCCCATTGGATAGGAAATTCCAGGAACAACACCCACAGGGGTGTTGTAGTTTATTAGGAAAACAATTCCCTCACCAACCCAAAGAGGTCCATATAATGTGATGAACATCCTTGCCACGACCTCACTGGTGTGGAAAGGCTTCTCTAATGCAATGAACGTCCTTACCATGATGGTTGGAGTTTTCCTAGCATGAAAGCTTAAGAACATTGGGATTCCAGGCCAGGACTCACCAACCAAAAGAAAACATTGAAAAATAGATTTTCTACACAAGGAAGCCATCCCAGAATTCCCTTAAGACTTTCAAGATTTCTTCAACAAACTAGCATTCAACCACCTTAGCTTCTCTTCCACATTCATTCAGTCTTTCCCCAGATGGCTCTAAATATGATGATTATAAAGAGCTGGAATCCTGAGCCCAATGATGGCCTATTAGCACTTTCACACACTTCGTCATTGAGTATCATGATGACAACACGTGTGGTCACATGGGTTTTGGATCTGGCCTCCATGCTGATATCCCAGTCATGCTGCCCTTTTTGCTCTGATGCTATATTGCTAGCTATGGAAATGAATTTTGGCCTTAGTTTCCATCATGGCCCATTCAACTTGTGGCACATGGAATTAACATCCCTTATCCATTTTTTTCTTTCAGATGACGGCATCATAATATTTTTGTTTACCGCATCTTCATGCTCCATGTGGAATCCATACATGTCCTCTGCAGCTTAGTCATTTGGATACTTTCCTGATCTTCATACACTTGATACAACAAACTTTTGGGTCCAGAAGGGTGACCTATGTCGTGGAGCCAATTTTTCAATCGTAGACATGCTCCAATGGCATCGAGGTATTCGATTACTTATCACTTCGGCCCTTTGCACACTTTTCTCAAAGTATTACATTGACAAGGGATCCTTGGAATGAGAAGATCGTATGCAAGACCACCTTTTTTGTCATATATATATCATCCTGCAAATTTCATCGAGCAGAATCATTTCTAGCCTTTCAATCCAAATGTCATTGATCTCCATCGTCCAAATGTAAAGAGAATGCTATATTTCGTAGATCCTAGAGGTGATTTATTCCGTTCTTGTTTAATCAGTTAAAACACTTCCAGCCGTGGATCTTTCCCCAGATCGATCCACACCGTTGATATTTACCCCTACTTATCCCATTTTATGGATTTAGAAACTAGGATATCCATGAGCACTTTGATCTAGCGGAATTAACCTCCTCCATTGATCTGTCCCTTTGTTGATCTCGTCCCTCAAAATCTGCGGTCATTCTAACTTGTTCTGCGGAGATACAAAAGTGTTGTTTGGCCACGCTTGTCATATTTGCAAAACCCACTATATCTGTCGATCTATCTCACCTCTAGATCACCACCGTTGAAGCACTATCCCCTTTAGCGTAGTTTTGGAAGATCTATGAATAGTATTTTTTGCGCATTATTAGGATTTGATTGGTTTGTCTTCCTTTCCCCATAATTTTATGCTGAAAAAAAAAATGCTAACACAAGCAACAACAAATATTTTTTTATTTTATGATTTTCATCTAACTAGTAAAACAAAATGAAACATACCTTTTAATAATATGGGCCACTACATCCAATTGAGGATGTGCTATGACGACTCCCACGATCTGGTTCTATGATCTTCTCCAACAAGGGTTGTCACCGAGAAAGGAATCAAGGTTTGCATGGAGTAAACTCAACATGCAACGTGGGATGGTATGGAAAAATGTGTAGGAATGTAAGATTCTTGAACTGTGTAATGAAAAGTGAAAAAGTTATGGAATGTAAAGTTTTTGTGGGGAGACCTTCACAATGTGTTTATAGGATGATCCAAGATTTTATTTCCCATAGGATTGTTCCATGGTTTTTCATAGTGCATGGTATTTGTCCATGGTTTGGACCCATTCTCATTTTAGGGTTTTTTGGTCCTTTTTGGGAGAATGGGGGTTATGTTGCAATAAATTCCCAACTTCCCTGTATTTATGGGGGGAGGAATAATGATGTTTGGGACCAATTTTGGTGGGATTTAATTGTGAAGGTAAAAAGGAAGGAAATAATGGTGGGATTATGATGTATAATTATGTTTTGGACCATAGAGAGCTAGGTGGACAATTTTTGGTGTTAACAGATTGCCCTCTGATGTGTAAGGGTAGGATCTCATTGTATGGTCGATATACATCATAGGATCAAGGGAGAAATGGAACCAACGATGGAGAACTGAAGAGAACCACAGAGGAGTCGAAGGCTCCTCATTCAGATTGTAGTGGATTTTGATTTTTTTTACTTCTAGAAAATGGATGAGGTACATATAATATCATAAATATATATGAACGAGGAAGGAATACATATGCTTGTATCAATGTATCAATATACAAATGGGGACCAAGGATCATGCAAGGGGAGTCGATCAATACATACAACTGGAAGGACATAATGGTGGCTTCAATGGGAGGCTGAATACAAAGATAGATTTGAAGAACTGGTACATTGAAACAATGACATTCTCTTGAATGCAATATCACAACAACTGATTCTCTACTGAATCTGAAGGTGCACATAATTGTATGGACTCAATGTCTAAGAGTCAAAATATTTGAGTTACAATAAACAACATATGATACTAGAGATATATGAAATCATGATATTGATAGGATTCCGAACATCGCCAATGCATCCCAGATATCAAAGGGACATGAAACTATATGGGTCCCAAATAGACTCACCAATGTTTTAGAGTCGAGTGACAACCGGGGTATTCAACCAAATAATGAAGGAACCAATACATGTACAAATATCAATGGTGCAATAATGTAGCTTAATTTGAGCACATGAGACACAACCAACCCAAAAAGGCACAAAGGAATCTTTCAAGTGGTCCAAGGAAATCATCAATGAGGTGGATGAAACCAAGATACATGGACCTCAGGGTATATCCTATGTAATATATGTGTTGAATTCGATAGAGGGATACCTACAACTACCAAGGAAATGAAGTTTCCTTGATAGAAGTGCGAGGGGTATAACTAGAGATATGGAATAATTATGGGATTGAGACATTGAATGGGGAATATGGGAAGGGGAGTATGGGGGACTCAAAATTTCTTTGTTCAGTGTGTAACAATAGGGATGACCTGGAAGCAGATGATACTGACTCATGGGGAGGTAATCATAGCTGTGGAACTAGGGAGATGACTGCAATGGGAGATACTTGTGGAAGTAACTAGAAAAGTGGTATCTAGGGGATCCAAGGGGGACTCATCACGGAGTACTCTAAAAAAAGGAAACCCAATGGGGGAAATATTCTATAGTGGGAGACTATAAACAATATATGTGGGCACCAAAAGGCACCATTTGGGTCTTCTTCATTGTGTTTAAGGAGCGCGAAGAAGGGACAGAAGTGTGCTCAGTTTGATATTGTCTCGTGGATTTTTGTTGATTCGAAGATGGTAAATGATTCGTGGTGTTTTCATGTTTAAAGAGTCTGAAAACATGAAGAATACTTCAATGGGTCTCTTTTTCATACAGTAGTCTCGTAAGCTTGAAAAAGGATAAAAGTGTCACAGAGGAGAACTCTCCCAGCCCAAAGGGGAAAAGAGACTTATTTTTTGTAGGTAGTCCAACTGGGCCGAAAAAGGTTAAACCTATACTGATTAGACAATCATTCAAATACTTTTACGATCATTAACAAAGCCAATTTTGGTTGGTGATCTTTTATTTATGAGAGGGTTGGAAACGCGCTTAAATACAACCCATAAGTGAGTTTTTTTGTAAATTGTTGTCCCAATGTCCAAAAAAGAATAAAAGGATACAAATGGAACTGCTCCTAGCTGAAAGGTGCTAGGGTGGTACTTTTTCTTTAATTAGTCTACATATCATGTAAAAGGGATACTGATTCCACATAGATGCCCTTTCAAATAATTTAACAAGAGTGAAATGAAACAAGCTTGCTCGAGAATCTTTTCATTCTTTAAGGAGTAAAAAAATAGATTAACAGAAACTACGTAATGGTAGTCAAGCAAGGAGGAAGTGTTCGATGTACCAAAAGAGGTGATGTTGGGATCATGGTGGAAAATGAGAGAAAATAACAGTGGAACACTAGTGGGGACTCCTTGTTGGATGATGAATGGTGGTTCATAAGAAAAACTTTGCAGTATGGATCTAACAGAGGGATCATGAACATGCCTATACAGAAGGGGTTCAACTTTCCTGGTTGCATGAAAAATGAAGTAATTGTGGGAAATGTCCCAAAAACGATAGGGAGAGCATGTGACGTGAGTATCATAGGTGCACAAAGTTAGGAAAACTGAACTTGTCGGTGTGAACAACATGAAAAAATGATGTCAGATGACTCTGTGGTGCACGAAAGAAGGAGTTGACCAAATGGAGGCCTATAAACAAGGGGGGACCACATGAAACATGTCATTTTACATACTTGTGTGTGACATCAAGAGTCTAGAGACTTGTGCAGTGGTATTGATGGTGATGTATATTCTAGGATCGAAAGGTCCATGCAAGATCTCAGGTGACGAGTTACTGATGGTCGAGTGTGTGTTGAGGGGAACCTATTATGGGTGGGACAATATATATCTGATAGCTGTTCGACTTGGGCTGAAACAAGATAGCTTGGATAATGGGGATTTCTGCTTCCCATCCTTTTTGTTCTCATTCTTCTTTGAGTGGTTATTGACACTGCGATCACATCTGGAAGTGAATGATGGGGGACCACGTGAGCCTTGGATGAGATAGTGGTGTGAGATCATGATCAAGGATGTAGGAGGCTTGGTAGGTCATTTCTTCGCTTGAGATATTTTTTCACAGTGGGGGAAGCTTCCTATCCTCATAGAGTATTATCCATATGCAATCATGGAATATTGGGTAGATTCGGAGATGCCTCGACCTCCTGGATAGTCTAGGGACCAGATGGTATATATACATGACTCTTTGTGGTTTCACTCATATATATTTTACTATAATAGTGGTAGATATATCATACATGTGATAGATGCTAATGACATATTGTGTGCATGTGTAGACATGTGACCACATCCTCCAATGGGATACCAGCGACATAGGGGAAAAGTGGATGGGTTAGATCCACCCACTCACGGGAAGAGGAGGCGACAGAATGCTACACTAGACTCACTATGGCTGGACGTGTAAATGCTATTGTAGGGGTTCACCGATGATGGGTGGTAGTACATGTACGATGATCTGATCATTGCATGCTACAAATATCCTCTAGAGTGGATCTATCTGATGAGGAGGATCATTTTTTTTGTTGAGTATGTCAGAGTGACAACACAAGGAGATGTGTCGATGGAGGAGGAGAGAGAAGATGAGGAGGAGGAAATTAAGGAGGTAACCGATTCATAGGAGGATGGCTCAGACTAGCAGCTTATGATGTTTCTGCTAATGAATTTGAGCATGGGAAATTTTGTATTATATGTATGATCATATGAGAAATCATGTGGAGCTTCTCTTTTTTGTATTGATTATGATATTATAATATGAATGCATGTGGATGTATATTGTTGCATTTTTATGTGTTTGATGAGTCTCTTTTTATGATGATGACTATGCCTATATGATGTATATGACATATGTATGCATGACTATGTGATGATGCTTGATGTGGTTTATGTTCTATATGTGATTATTGGTGTGCCACTCTAGAACGTCATTAGCCATTTTGTTTGCTACACTATTTTTACTTTTGGGAACATGCATGAATTCAAAATGTCTAACCAAGTGTCTAGTGCATAGGAAATTCCTAAAGAGACAAGGATCACATACCCGGTAGTAGTTATTCAAGTGGGAAACAAGTAGTCGGGAGTCTAAGAAGACATCAATGCGATGAATACCCAAGTGAAGGGCGGTGGTCAGGATACCGATGACACCATTGTACTTAGTCTAGTTGTTGGTAGAAATACCAACACAAATTATGTCGATATGGATCAACTCATGTGACGAGGAATACATTACTCACACAACCGAGGCGATATTAGGAGGCCATCTACTTCCGCCATCAGCGAAACCAACATAGCAAGGAAATGTAGGATCCACCTGGAACAACTAAGAAAACAAAATGTGAGACTCGTGGTAAAAATGATGCAAAATAGGAAAGAAAAACGGTGATACAAGGGTAGCCAAGTTGGTCATCTTTGGTGTAGAATCTCTTGAGGTGGATCCCATTGTGGGGATTCTTAAAGAGGCAACCATCGAATTCAGTGAGGAGATATGATCCCTTTCTGAGACATCGATGGATGGCATAAGGGACATACCACATGGATTCAAGGTTTCCTTTTCTAGTCCTATCATTGGCTTGAGCATACACGAGGATGAAGTCCCCCTTATTAAAGGTGTGTGGGTGGATGTGGGAATTATAATGGGACTTCTATTGGGTCTTAGCCACTTGGATCATTTAGAGAGTAGTGCGACGATCCTCATCAGTTTGTTCCAGCATAAGTAGGTGTTTTATAAAGGTGAAGTATTAGGTAGAATCTTTATGACAAGGCAGAGTGACGAAATCTAGAATTCAATGGGAATAATCAACTCCATGCCATGGACTTAATGGGGTAAAATCGGTGGCGATTTCAAGGATCTCTTCATTCTAATGAAAGTGGTGCCTGGATGGATTAGAGGGATCTTCCATGGTGTATGGAAGACTAGAAGTTGAGATCATAAATATGGCATTATTGGTATTCAAGGAAGAAGATAGAGGGTAAATTTCCTTGAAGACAGTGATTTTAGAATCAATGGAGTGCTTGTCAAAGTGAATGAGGAGGAACCAATATTCGGGAAGGTTTGGGAAATGATGGAAAAAATGACCTTATAGTCCATAAACTACACACGAGTGTTTTTTCCATAGCGATTTGTTCTTAGTCATAGGGTTGTTTGTATAGTGAAAATTGGAGTATTGTAGGTCTCTACTACAGTCTACTGTGCGTATGTGGCTAGAAAGAAATGGTAAATCGAGGCAATTTTACATCACATCACCGATGAAATTGCATAAGGCACAGGTAGGAGGTGGATGTGGTTTTTCTGGGGCTTTTTGTGTTCTACCCCCAGTATTCATGGGATGATGGGGTGAAAGAGTAGATGAAGAGACAGTCAATTTTGTACCAGCAGGTGGGTGTGACACCATCTCAATAGGTTGAACTAGTTTCAACACAATTTGTGGTGTCAAGGTGAGGTTGGGTGGATCAAGGTACCATACTGGAATGACCAAAGTGAATCTCAAAAGGTTGATCATAGCCATGACCAGTTTACTCACAATTCTAGAAGGTGGAAAGAGGAAGGGGATCGTGTGTAAAAGAAATGAACCCCAATAATTCCTCGAGGTTTGTGGTTGAGGCTGCGACTAAAGTTGCAATGTGGTCAAAATTTTACCAGATGTGATGGTGCATAAATCCGATATGTTAGCCATAGAGGGAGGAGGTGGGAGGGACAAAAATGTGGCTTTTAAAGGGGCATCAGTAAATAGGATTGGACCAATGATAGATAGGGAGGGGATGGATATGCTATCGATGGCGGTGTCGATGGTAGGGAGGAAATGCTCCAAAGTGGTCGGTTCTTTAGGATCGTAGTACATCAATTGGTATATAGTCACAATATTCCCATAATGGGGGGACACCAAGAGTCGAAATACGATAGAATCAAAAACACTCATTGCGTACATGTAACTACATCCAAGGAGGAGATTGTAATCTAGCTAGGTGTTCACAACCTTGATGTCAATCAACACCATTTTATCATCCAACTCAATGGGGACATTAGTGAAAACACCTTGTAGTTAAGTAGTGCGACCATGATAAGCAATAAGGACGGTGGTTGAGAGTTGAAGGGTTGGGGATCTAAGATTCTGTCAAATGGTGGTTAACATGACATGAGTGGATGCACCCTCATCAATGATGCATTGATGAATGACCAAATTCTGAATGATGCAGGAACATGGGAGGGTATGGATGATGGAATCCTAGGTTCTCCTTGATCCAAGTTGAAAGTGATCAACTTGGAATTAGAGTTTTCAACAACACCTAAATCCGATAACAAATATTTGTGTTGCAAAGGACAAGTTCTCAAGACTTCCATACTGGACATGGTAGAGGGATACTGGGTCAAGTCATCGACGATACTATAATAAAGAGTGGCTCTAGCAGTGGGGTTGTTCAAAATGCGACGTAGAGGGAACCTAGGGAGTTTGACAATCCTGTCCATGGGGGCTCTTAGAAAATGTAAGGACATATAGATAGTGGTGGAGGTAGATGTCATAGAGGGATTAATGGTTTTCATGGTGGATCCATATTGTTTGTGTCAAGTTTGTAAGTTAACGTTAGACAACAATGTCATAAGATGATGGACACCAGGATTGATGGGTTGAATCGAAGAAGTGGTTGTGGTATTTTGTGGTACTAAGAGTTGGGTTGCAACCATTCATTGATTCGGTAATTGGTTCTACATTACCATTGGAAGAGGACCTTGTGGTGCTGGGTTTTCATATATCGGAGCGAAAAAATTAGTTTCATGTTGATTTTTGGCTTGTAATAAGTGGCAAATTGATGCAGCTGGGTTGGTGTGTATAATGGAAATACAAATCATAAATGGTACATGAATGGTTAGTATGTAATTAAGGGTTCTTACCAGGTATAGGTGGACATTGGGGGTTCTGGGTAAGGGAATTGGCTCCATTATTGTTAGGAGGGTTGGGTTGTTGACCACCCCCTTGAGGTTGGTTGTTTCACCAATTTATACCTCTCTGTATTCTTCCCTTCCCTTGTTGGTTATTGGGAGAGGGTTAATTGGGTAGGTTATGTTGAGCATAGACCTATCCTTGAGGAACAAGGGGAGTCGGGGCCAGAGCAGTTGTAGGTGGCACACGTGGTGGGTAGAATTTGGGAGAAACTAGAGGGGTTGCAAATCCTACCATCTGTCCATTACAAGTAGGTGATAGGAAATACGGTCCATGAACATGAGGAACGGGTGTGGGAGATGCATATGAAGGTGTGGTTCTAGAATGAGCCACTACGCACAAAAAGGCAGGGGTGTATCCAAGTTTGGAAACATTAAGGGCATTACTGGAGTGAGGAAACATCAAAGGAGAGATCATGTACATGTGGGGGTACTAGATGAATGATCCAATGACTCCATCAATAGTGTGGGATTCCCCCGTTGTATCACACCATGAGGACCCAACACGAGGAGTATCATGTATGATGGCATAAAGGTAACTTGATTGGGAATATATAAGGCTGGATGATTATGCTTTGAGGATTTATTCTTCCTTATTTTGTGGGATCTCATATGAAACATCCTTTGTGATAGGGGGAGTAAGGTTTTAAGAAACCAATCAAGGAGGCTCTTGTCATCTAGTTGGATTTTGCACAAACTACAGTGACGACGTCACTCATGGATGTGATCCATGATGTGGGTAGCATTAGTCTACAAGGTAACATGATTTCCATGCCCTCATCATAATGAATAGGTATCTAGAAGTACTAGAGGAACATTGAGGATAAAGAGGAAAAACAAGGATAAGTGGCATGGGGAATTTCAATGTATGATTTAGATGCAACACTAGTGAGTGTGCGCAAGAATATCCGTAGTCAGATAGAGTCATCCACTATACTATTGGAGGAACACCATAAGTGGAAGGACATGATATGGTTATGAGGTTCTTCTCTCACCTTTCCCTCAAAAATAGGGATGTTTGAAGGGAGTTTGGCAAGCATGGGAGGCCACAACGGCTCATGATGGATGGGGTCATTCATTAATAGTGCCAAATTGACAAGGTTGAGACTAGGAATGAATGACATAATAATACCTGGATTAGATCTCGGAGGGCCAACAACAGTGATGGGGATGAAGGAAATATAGTTACTACGAGAAAATGGGAGTTGGTAGGGTTGACTTTCAACGGTGGAAGTAGTCACTGGAATGGTGTGAATAGCCAAATAGTGGTAGAAGGGCCCGTTCCACCATGCATGAATGTAGGAATGGTGTGAACCATGGTGGATGGAGTGGGGCCACCACCAATGGGTAGTGAACTAGCAATAGTGTGTGTGGTGGCGAGTGGCCTACTAGGACCAAGTCTTGTAGGGCTAGTTGAAGTGATATTTGGTATGATGGGTGGAGCATCCACAAGTACACTATAAAAAATCCCCCCTATAAGGGGTTTGGGGGTACACCATCCATGGGGCTATATGGGACAATGAAAAAGGTAGGTTTAGATTGATAGGAATCCAAATCTAACTTAGATGCAATGTATGGCTATAAAGGTGGTGAACGACGCTGAATATGGATCTGATGATGGTAGTTAAAGGAACCGAACTCAAGGCTATGCCCACTAAGTTTATGGGAGTAGCGTGGTGGAGCAATGGTGGCATGATGGTGTGTTATATGATGAATTAAGGCTCAAGGGTGTCAAAAAAAATCTCAAAAATAAAAATGCAACCGAGTGTATAGAAGGAGACATGATAAATGGTGGAACACATGCCAAAAACAAGCTCTAAAACCAAACTGCAACAATGTGTCACAGCAGGCGAGTCTACAATAAAGCAACAAGAAATCCAACAAGTAGCACTACCTATGAATAAAATGACACATTAACCCATGGAGTATAAGTGCAATCAAGTTCTGAGGTACAAGATGGAATCCCCTCACAAAATCGTATCCTCTGCTAGGTGGTGAAATCCATAGTCAAACAATATGAAATGGAAGAACCAAAGGATAAGAGAATCCCACTACCGAGAGGGACCTTAGGGAAAATATTTATAGGAGACTAGAAACTAGGCTACCTTGTTCCTGACATGTTCGGGATGGTTTCCTGGAACTTCATCCCTTTTGTCCTCGACACTCGATATGGTCCTCGACATGCATGAGGAGGACTATGAAGGGTTATCCTTCAGTATAGAGTGTAGTGCATTATTCCACCCTGTATTCTAGAACCCCTTCATTGTGGCTTACCTCCACAGAGTGGGAGACCTCCCGATAAAATGGTTGTGACCATGTCAATAAATACTAGCAAATTTTGGTTCCCTAGAAGACAACAACTATGTCTCAAATGTAAGTGACAAAGCAGTGTTATTTGGATTCCTATCCCTAGTGTCCTAACTTAACTACAATATTGTTTTGGTCCTCAAATGAGGTTACAATTTTGGTTGAGTTAAGATAAATTTTAGGCTCAGCTTGGGGTCATGAACCAAGTGTTTATTTTAAGGTGTGATATTTGTGTGCAAGTGGAGTGTGACCTATACAAACCTTGAGCTCTCATGCCGGAGACACATATGCTAAAAAATAAATAAAATTATTGAAAGTAAATGATTTTTAACACATAAACTAATTCTTCCATATAAAATAATAGATGTAAGTAAACAAGAACACAAAGAACTCATGTAGGGTGTAGGAAACACACAGGGGGGTCTCAACTACTAAGCTCGACTAATATAGGCTCACATACAACAAACGATGACTGCAAAAACACACCAAGGGGCTGTAGGGAATAATATCTAGGAAAATATAGTTAGTATAGGGGAATATCATAGACAGGGGGTTTGGAATGGGTCTCAAACACCCTAAACAAGTGGAAAAACTATAGGTTTCACTTGTCAGTGGAATGGGTGTGGTCGGGGTTGCACATAACTATAAAATAACTGCGACTAAGATGGAAAATCAGTAGAAAAACATAGGTCTCACTTAACAAGGGTTTCTATGTGACAAATCACACCAAACTGGGTCAAGGAAGCGACTAAGTTCACTCCAGAAGCATGGACAAGCATGATTTGGGATTTGGGTCTAGGTCACACTTATCAAGGAAAAATAAATGACCTAGGTCATGCCTATTGGGAAGAAAGGTGCGACATGGTTCATAGTTTTTTGTCGAATAGGTGCGATCCGACCGTAACTGAAAATGTTTTAAGGAAAAATGTGGGGTAGGGAAGGGGGGCGGTAGGTACTATGAAGGGACTGGTTCATATCTACCATAAGGGGGTCAGATTTGTGATGTATGAGGGTACCCAAGTAAAAAAAAAAAACACCTGGAAAAACAAATATCCAAGGGGATAGAGCCAGAGGAGTCACCACAACTACATGCAAAATCACCTACCTTAGATCAATCGAATCTAAAGGTAAAGTTCATGGTGGAAGGGAAGTGCTAAACCTTGACTATAAAACAAGAAAAAACAAATATTTTTTATATTTTATGATTTTATTCTAACTAATAAAACATAAATGCGACATACCTTTTAATAATATGGGCCACTACCTCCGTTTGAGGATGTGGTCTGATGGATCCCACGATCCAGTTCTTCGATCTTCTCCAACAAAGGTTGTCACTGGAAAAGGAATCAAGGGTTACATGGAGTAAAATCAACATGCAATGCTCCATGGTATGCCAAAAGGTGTACAAATGTAAGGTTCTGGAAGCATTCAATGAAAAGTGGAAAATTTTAGAAATGTAAAGTTGTTGTGGGGAGACCTTCATAATGTATTTATAGGGTGATCCAGGATTTTATTGTCCATGGTATTGGTCCATGGTTTTTCATAGTGCATGGTATTTTTCCATGGTTTTGAACCCATTCTCATTTTAGGGTTTTTTGGTCCTTTTTGGGAGAATGGGGGTTATGTTGCAATAAAATCCCAACTTCCCTATATTTATGGGGGAAGGACTAATGATGTTTTGGACCAATTCTAGTGGAATTTAAGTGTGAAGGTCAAAATGGAGGAAATAATGGTGGGATTATGATGTATAATTATGGTTTGGACAATAGATATCTATGTGTACAATTTTGGTGTTAACAATGTGCTCCCATGCTAGAGATGATGAGATACCAGAAGGTGCAGATGCATGAGATATCACATGGGAAGGTAGACATGTTGTACTTGAATGTAAAATATCCTAGCATGGTATGCAGGTTGTTCGGAAGTAATGAGTCATGTGGGTTGTCCGTGGATGTAATCTGTCTTAGTGTGGTATGAAGGTTATCCTTGGATGCAATTAGTCCTGGTATGGTTTGTCCTTGAATGTAAAATTCCTAGCATGGTACGCAGGTTGTTCAGATGTAATCATTCATGTAGGTTTTCCTAGAACATAAAATTCCTAGCGTGGTACATGGGTTATTTAGACGTAATTAGTCCTTATGTTTTTTCCCATGTTCAAGAGGATGATAGGTCACAAGGAACTTGGTGTGCGCTTGGGAAGTTCTCACATAGTGGTAGACATATGTTGTCTTGGTGACATAAATAAGTCATGGAATGCTCCTATGTTTATAGAACACATGCTGACTGTGGAGAGACATAATGAACTCAGTGTTCTCTTAGGAAATTCATGCATAGTAGTGGACAGAGTTTATCTTAGTGACGTAGTGAGTCCTGGTGTGCTCCTATGTTGGTAGAATGTAGGTAGTCAATGATATGCATATGGGTTGTGCTTCATGTACAATGACAAGATGATGCAGATATAATGAGATGATGTAGATACTACAAGATGATATAGACATGATGAAATGAAAGTAGGATACATAGGTTTTTGCAGTGGTAAAGTAATGAATGGTCCTGGGTTGTACCTACATGATGGCTTACTTGTGGCCCTATGATGAAGACCAAGATAAGGAATAGGCCTACACCCAAAATGAAATAGGGATGGCTTTGTAGAAACTTCCAATGACACATATATCTGACATATGTAATTATTAAATGATCAACAAGATGAGGACAATGGAAGAAACTACCATGATGAATCCATGATGATGACATGACCAAATGTGTTGATAACTGTGGCAAGAGAATATCTTCCTAGTTAAGAGGGAGTGTTGTTGTAATTATAACTTCAAAATATATTCTGATGTATATTATAAATGTATATTGTTGTACCCACATAAGAGACATGTTTCCATTCTTTTAGGATGTCATTATTGTTTATGGTCATTGAGGTAAACTCTCAATTGTAAGCCAGGGAAATAGTACCCAAGATAAATAAAGTAAAATGTACTTATGAGTATTCCTAGGTAGGTCGTCCCCAAAGAGGTTACCTGGATGACCTAGTTAGTTGAGTAAGTTACTCAATGGAAGAATATAAATAGGGAGGAACCCTCCCTATTTGGATACACTCACTCACTCTCTCATTGGCGCATTAGGAGAGAGATGATAAGGAGGAAAGATAGAGAGACACTGAAGACATCTTATTCCTAGTTTTTTCATCATGTGATATTGTCTTAGTGAAAAAAATATTCTGAGGAATTTTTTGGGGTTTTCTACATTATGGTTTCATAGAGGAAAATATTTGTGTCTTTTGCCTCTTATGTATCTTGTATATATTGATGTGCTTGTTATTCTTTTAGATAAAGATCCTAGTTGAATTAAAATAGACATACTAACATCAACAACAAAGGTGTCCCCTCAATCCAATAATCAAGCTTTGATACCACATGTAATTTTTAAAGTTGTTCAAAGAAGCAACGCATACAAATTTCTTTAAGAAAAATAGAGATTACACCATAACATTCAGACATAACACATAGATATTTTTCATTGAATCTCTTAATAGGGAAAACTAATAAAACTTAGAGCCACAACTCTCACTTTCTCACTATGATCATTAGCCACACACAATAAAATATGTAGGTATTCCATAGCATATAAAACCCTAATCCATTAACCCATGTTAGAAATAGAACCCAATCCCTTAATTGATATTAATTTACACGTTTTTAGGAAAAACTAAAAAATATCCTAAAAATAGCCCAAAACATTTTGACCTCGCCTTCCGCTCATATTAGGAATGGCCTAATTATCAGTTTTGATGTATGCTTCATGAAAGGGGGAGGGTACCGATTCATCCCCCTATAGTGCCCCAATCAAATGCCACACAATTCCCAACATACATGATAGATAACTATATGGGTGGAGATTCTCAAATAGCATTGTTAGACACCAATTCCTACACACACATACAAAGAATATAACACACACACAACACATATCTAGATTACTATGGAATACTAGAAGACTATGTTCCTTCTTCATGTTGAGAGAGGTGGGAAAAATTCTAAGTGCTTGTAGATGTTCCTTTCATCATCAACAATTTATCATATTCATATAAGGTCATGGTGACTTGATTGTCAAAGGATATCCTTATCTCAAATATCCAATCAAACATTTTTATGGAATGACCTTGATATTAAATGTCCATAAGGGAGAGCAAGTTTCTCTGCAACTTTGGAATATAGAGAGAATTATGCAATAGAAAGTTAGGGAACCCAAGCAATTTGAACCTAATGTGGAAAATTCCCTTTGATTTGAGGCTAGACTTATCTGCAAAATATAATACACCATCTACATCATAATTTAATTCTTAAAATATCTTTTTCTAAATTTCACATGGAAAGTTGCATCAGTGTCGAGAAGTCAATCATCTCTCCAAGATGCAAATGAAAAATTGAAAGCAAATTCATTTATTCCAACATTAGATTGTGTAACAATAAAGTGAGTATATTCATGAACTTTACCAGATTCATGGAATTTACCTTGTCTTCCTTCTTCTATATATTTTTCTCTTTGTTTGTCTCCCATCAATCCCAAAAATTGTCTACACCATGTCCATTCTTTCAACAATGGCCATAGTGAATATTAGGTCTCTTGTTATTTTTTCTACCCCTGACTATGAAATTCCTTATTCCACATCCTCACTTTCTACTTTCTCCTTTATAAGAATCAATAGATTGATTCTTTCCTTTCTAGGAAATATACAAGGTCTATCCACCGGGTCGTGTTAGAGAAGAATAACCCTCTCCTTAGATTCAATCTCCTACCTAGTGAGTTAGACTATGACTTCATGATTCTAGTGGGAAAAATATCATTCAATTTGACCACTTGAGTTACCCTATATATTACTTCTAAACTCTAAGCATGCTAAACTAACTTATTTTCCCTTGTTAGAACCCGCGAAGTCTATTTTGACATATAATGGTGAATTCCTTCAATTAGGGCTTATTTTGATTGATTTTAGGGTCCTAGATTGAAAATTTGAGTTATGTAGTGAATCTTGGGATTTTACTCCCCTATTCAGGGACTCCATGCACATATATTTTATATATTATGAGATAGTAGTCTCTCCCTTGAGTGTTTTAAGGTATGTGCACCTCATGCATGTGCCTTCAATCAAATGCATATTCCTTCTATCAATTGCAATTAGTTTCTCCTAGCATGTAGGGAGTTAAGTCCAATTAGGTAAGTCAATAGTTAGTTTAAATCATCTTGGAGAGTGTGCAATGATGGATAACTAAGGGTGTCTTTCTATAGTTAAGAAAAACTCGAATATCATGCATTTCATGAGAAATTTGAATTGCATCCATGGCCTATTAATTTGATTTCCTTTCCTATTTATGCATTCTACTTCATTGTTTGAATCTTTATGTAATACAACATTCTCTCTTGTCATTGAATTCTCTCTTTAGTGTAATGATTAATGTTTAACACATTTATTTCAGGAATTTGTTAGAATTCTGATCTCTTTCAAAATATTGCTATGTTTCTTAGTATCTATATCTACATGTTTAAATTCTACAGGTTGAACTATCTTCTTTTCAAAGGATTTCTCTCTTTCTATAATCTTTACTACTAGAGTGTCAAAATTAAGGCCCTTTTAAGTTACCATTAGCTTGAAGTGATTTAAGATAGTGTAAATATGAGGGATAGATTAAATTGATGAAGGAAGTGAGGGAAAGGACTATCTTCACACCAGTAGCATTAATTCCATGAATGATTGCTCTAATCTTAGATGTTGCAATGATGGGATCATTTTATTCATCTTTAGGTTGAAGAGCCTCAACATTAATTGAGTTAGATCCAATTTTAAATTTGAGTCATACAAATAAATCCTTTAACGTCTTCAAAGCATCATAATAAATTTTGACAAATGATATATTCTATTCATCTCTCCAGTTATTGTAGCAACAATTAGTTCATATTTCTTCTTGTCTCTGCTCTCCCATATGGAAAAATATTTATCTATTGTAGGTTATTAGGTGTAGTTAGTGTCACTCCATTTTATTCATTGGCATTTTTTCCTTAATAAATGTTGTCACATAGGTCGTTTAAGATGAGGGTATGCTTGATCTTCCTTAACCACTCTAGGTAGTTGTATTTACTGTTAAGCACAAATATAACAATAGAAACTAAGGATTGAATTTTCAGTACAAAATTACATGAACATAAAATACGTACTCTTCAATGTACTATTATCTTTAGGGATATACCAATGCACTACAATAAATTATTACAAATATAGCACAATCTATGCAATAATTTGCAAGAGTTTTACAATATCGGTATTTGCAAGTTTGTAAGCTATGCTAGAGTGAACTTAATACAATACAATATATGTGATGTAGTGGCAATATCTATAGTTTAGTCCTCTTACAATATTCTCAATTAAGTAATAAAGTAGTTTCCATATATCACAAAGAGGTAGTTTGACATGGATGAAAATCTATTTAAAAATACACAGTTCCTCGCTAGTACACTGATTGCTACTCACTTTAAACATACGAAAGTCAGGAATACTTATAAACATATAATAGTATAATATTGAAATTATGGTCTCATATCAATACATATCAGGTTCTTCATGCATCATAAATCATAAGAGTCAACAAAAGTATATTAGATAACCTAAAGACTAAATGTGGATTTTTTCAAATCTCATGAATTCATGTTTAGTATCATTCTCCTCGATATATTTTGGGTAAAAAACATGCTAGTGGAGTCCTTAACCATTGACTCCACACAAATCCAATCCAACACATAGATACCAGTCCAATTCAAAACCTCTAATCCAATACATATAGTACTAGCAATATACATGCAAAAGAAAAGGAGATAATTTCATTCATAGTTCGATAAGAACACCACACATAGGTGCGATGCACTAATGGATTTGGGTTTGTTTTGTACCATAAAATACACACAGAGATAAAATGATATAGGGTGGTGTATATATAGAACTATCATACAATACATAGAGGAGAATAAGAAATATATATGCATGTAATCAATGCTCTACAGAGGGAAATGACACATAGAAAAACTATATAGCACAAAAAAATAGACAATTGAGTATAAAAATACACGGTGCCAATTTGATGATAGTTATATAGAATGCAAAAGACAAATAGACTAAATGTAAAATGGTACAAAGAGGTCATCATAAAAATAGGGAGAAATCTCCATACTTGGAGAATGCTACCAACTGACATAACAATGGAAGGAATAGGGTTTGTAGAGATGCAATGTATAGTTGGAAGAGGAGAGCCAATATCTAGGTATATCATTTGGAAAGAGCTTAGGTCTGATATTCCTCAGTGCTAATATGTGAAGGAATGAGTTTTGGAATACAGGTAGGTTTGGGAGTTGACATACATGAAAATCATGGATTTATGATAAAAAAATTCCAAAGTTATGATACCACTATCAGGCCCGGAGGAATAATTCCAAGGATGAATATTTTTCACTGTTTGAGAATCACTAATATATACAATATGTGGTGACCTTTTCCATCTAGTTCCAAAGGTGACTACTCATTGTGCTCAATTTCTACAATATTTACAAATCACACCTTAAACTTGTGGGTTAGGTTTTCAACACTTTGTATCATGTGTTAGTTTCATGTTTTCATTTCTTAGATCACCTAATTGGAATTGCATTCTAATCAAAGGTACATTGTAAAAATAACATTCCTATAAAAGGGAGGAGTAGCACCCTTAAGGGGAACAACTCCACTAATTTATTTGACTAAATACTATAGCCCCATATTCATTTAGTTTAAGGATTTAATATTTCAATATGTCATTCCCCGTTTACCCTTGAGATTCCTAGAAGGTTGTTTTTGTGTTCTTATCGAATTTTAGTTTTGGCTAGCATCATCATAAATGGAAACCATACTAAGGAATGAATGTTCCTAGTTTTGCATAGGTTTTATATTTGGTGTATTTGCATTTCACCTCAAATATTGTGACTAATCCAACGCCAATCCTCTAAATACAAGGTGATGTTAGAAGATAAATAAAGAAGATAAATTTTTGACCATTTTGAAAACATATAATCCCACTCTATTAATTTTGAAGTAAAAATTTTCATTCCTAGGATCAACCAAACCCACATGAACATGATTTGTTCTACCATTCACAATAGATACATATTTTGTTCAAGTGCACCATCCTCTAGCTCTATTGCAATAGGTAGCATGTTCAGTCAATCCAATCTAATGTACATTCCCAACAATCCTAGAAAGTGATAAAGAAGCAAGGCATTATTCAATACAAGGAAGATGTGGATGCTACTGCATGTATTATCTCCTAGGTTCATTACGCCAACTATACCTTACATGTCCAAATTCAAGGACCATCGCACCCAAATTCGCAGGGAACGGGTGAATTTTTTCTAATGACCATTTGTTTTTTTTTTTAATACATGTGTTAACATTGGTGCTCATGAAAATGACACATGTATGAATTTTTTTATTAACTATTTAAAAGGAAATTTTTATTCCTAATTATTTGACCTACTTGAAAATGTATGTTCCACTTGGTTTGAGATAATTTACTAGTTTAATTCCACCCTTGGTATCATGGAAAATCATGTCTACCGTATACAAAATTTCAATAGGTTGTATTTCAGAGAGAGTGAAACAAAAAAGGAATTTAACCACATATTTATAAAGTTGTTGAATAATTTTGCCAATGACATATAACATTTCCAATAGGAATCTTTATTCCATTACTATAATAACATCCCCCTTGCATATGATTTTCATTTAGAATAAAAATATGTTAATTGTCTTGGTTCAACCCTACATACTTGCTTGGAATTTAAAGAACAAAATATTAGGATAGGAATTTCGTTTGATAATATTATTTATAAACATGATATGACTATTATGTTGCATATGAATTAGGGTAAAAAAAATAGAATGATATATGTGGAGGATAGAATGACTTTAGATCCCAAACTTATCCCAAATATTACTCTTTATCTATCAAGAGGTCCTAGCCCATCCTGGCCCAAAAAAACTTTTTATCCTCATTGGTGCAATTTCTATGATGAGTCCCATTATCCAACCATGTGTGGACCATATTTGGTAGCCAAAGAATGTGCAAAGGAAAGAAATTTTCTCTTAGTGGTAGTCATTGAAGAATAAGAGCCATATAATTAATATATACTACTATGACTAATACCCAATTAGCTTGCAAATAGTTTAGACCCAATACTATTCAAAATTCTACTCTTAGAAGTGTTGAAAATAATAGATAAGAAAAATGGCATATATTTTTCATTCAAGCATAGGGTTTTTCGTAGTCCAACATATGGTATATCATTTTTTGGATTATTTGCATAGTGTAAGTAAGAAAATGGGGTACAAAGCTAAGTGGGCTCGGTTGTGGGGAAAAATCCATAGTTAAGCGTGCTTGAGACATAGGAGTTCTAGGATGTGTGACCTCTTGGGAATTCCTAGTTATTGGGTGCAGGCACTGGAAGTGATGATTGATGCTATTAAATTCATTTCACTAGTATCAATCCCACTTCTTCACCCTTATGAGCATCACTTGATGCAATGAGTGCTAAGTGGACTATTCAAAACCATGAGAATTTTTTTAAGTGTGACTGTACTAATGGGATATGGGTCATATGTTAAAGACTTACACTACTCAAATAATCCCAAAAATGATGTATCAAATATTTTTCAATTTCAACCATAGAACAACAATCAATACCTATTGTTCAACATTATAATTCTTTTGTTTTTATGTAGGACAATGCATCCATGACATCAAATTACTCACCTTATGATGTATCTTATGACTTGGCATATCTAAATTCTAATATCAACTAACTAGATGTTCTCTAAGAACTGAGTAAGAACAAAATTTCAATAAATGCCTTGTTGTCCTTGTTTTACGAACTACAAGTTATAGTAAGTTTTAAACTTGTGTAGAAAATAAAATAATACATTTTATTTTAAGAAAAACATAGATTACACCATAGCGTTCACACATAAAACACATAGATTTACCCTAGAGATCCTTAACCGAAAAAACCAACAAACCTTAGAGCCACATATTCTATTTTCACATTATCATTATGAATCCCTCACAATACCAAAGATAGGTATTCCGTAGAATTTGATACCCTAATCCATTAACCAGTATTAGAAAATATGCTCCAATCCCTTAACCTGGATTAAATGAAAAAATTTTAGAAAATTTTCCAAGAACATCCTACTGACCTATTTTTGTGAAGGTGTCGGAGTGATCGTCGGGTGCACTGCTGATAGGCACACCTACCCCCCAAAAAACACGCAAATAATATAACACATACCCAACATTCTCCCACTTATTTTTTTCTTTTCATAACAATGAGTCATCTACTCATAGGGTCACACATTCAGGGCATCTATTCCCATAGATTCTCTACACCAAGATAAATTCTCTATACTAATAGACTTTGTTAATGATTCTACAACATTCTTCAAGGTGAACCTTTTTCAGTAACACCTTCTTGTCTTCAACCATATCCCTCACAAAGTGATATTACACATTAATATGCTTTGTATTAGCATGATAAGCATGGTTCTTTTCAAGGAATATTTCACTTTGGATATCACAATATAAACTTACATATTTCTGTACTGAACCAACACTAGAACACAATCTTTGTAACCATACTGCTTCTTTGCTGGCATGTGTGGATGCCATGTATTCAAGTTCTGTAGTTGAGAGTGCAACTACAACTTGTCTCTTACTCATCCAACTTATAGATCCTCGAAATAGGTTAAATACATACCCACTTGTACATCTTATATGATCAATATCACCATCCCAGTCCACATAAACAAATATTTGTACATATATTATTCTTTCTGGTCCAGGTCTTCCTTGGCAGCATATTGCATAATCTATGATTCCATACAAATATATGAAGGCTTGTTTATAGATGTCCAATTCTCTTTTCTTGGTTTTGACATATATCTGCTAAAAAATCCCACTGCATGAGAAATGTTTGGTTTGGTACAGACCATAACATACATTAAACATCCAACTGCACTGACATATGGAACTCATGACATATATTCTTCCTCTTCCTATGTCTTAGGACACTTCTCTACAGATAACTTTAGGTCTACAAGAATAGGGACCTTAACCAGCTTACTTTACAACATGTTAAATCCCTACAGTACCATCTCAACATATTTTACTTTATTTAGCCAAATATTCATGTTTGCACGATCTCTTCTTATTTCCATTCCCAGAATGAAGTTTGTAGCACCAAGATCTTTCATTTCAAACTTGGAGGACAATTGAGAATTCTCCTCCTTTATAACATATTTGTTGTTTCCAATTAGTAACATGTCATCAACATATAATATTGTATTAATGAGGTGATCACCAATCTATTTGGAGTATACACAACGATCAAACTTGCTTCTCATAAACCCCAATCCAAGTACATATTTGTCAAACGTTTGGCACCACATACTTGGAGATTGATTTAGACCAAAAAAAGGCTTCTTTAGTTTACATACCAGCTCTTTATTTCCCTTTACTATGACCCCTTTTCATTGGTTTATGTGGATTTCTTCTTCAATATATACATGTAAGAAAGTTGTCTTCACATCCATATTCTCTACTTCAACATCAAAATCAATAGAAATAACAAGAATAAATCTAATAGAAGTTAATTTTGCAACTGGAGAAAATATTTCACCAAAATCAATCCCCTCTACTTGAGAATATTCCATTTCTACTAAGAGAGCTTTTTACTTCTCCACTTTACCTTATGTATTTAACTTCTTTTTAAACATCCATTTGATGCCAACAAATTTTCTTCCAGTTGGTAACTCAACTAGATCCCAAGCTTCATTTTTGTCCAAGGCATCCATTTCTTCAACCATGGCCTTCTTCCAAAGATCGCTATCCCATGAATAAATATCTTCCCTAACATTTATAGGATCATCATCAGTAATAGAAAAATAAAATGAGAGTGAAAATTAGGAGGGTAATACCTTTCTGGTTTCCTTCTTTCTCGATATGATCTCCTCAAAACTCAGTTATGAATTTCTTGTTCTTCTGATTCGACTTCTTCCGACTCTTCTATTGAGTCAGATCCTTCACCTTCTAACTCAAATTCTATCCTCTCTAGTTCCTTTTCCATTGGAGTCACTTCGTGTCTAGGGAATTCTTTGACCTCTCTAAACACAACATCTTGACTATAAACAATCTTCATAGTAAAAGTCTTCCAAATCTTATAACCTTTCATGCAATATTTATAGCCAATAAAGATCCGTTTTTCGTTTTTTTATCCAACTTGATCCTTTTCTCTTTTGGAACATGTACATAAGCATCATATCCAAATATATATATATATATATATATATATATATATATATATATATATTCTTAATANTTTTTCCAATCAATGCTGATGTGGGTGATTGATTTACCAAGTAACATGTTATCTCCATTGCTTCTATATAGAATTATTTTCTTATCCAAGCATGCTTAGCATGTTCCTTTCCTTTTCCACCGACATCCTATTCATCCTCTCGCAAACTCCATTCTATTGAGGTGTGTATGGTGTGCATGGAGTATTCCTCAACACCTTTATTTTATTTTATGTCTGTTTCTCTACAAGATCCTTAAATTCTTTAAACTTAGCAAATGCTTCAAATTTATTTCGAAGGAAATAAATCCATGTGCTCCTTGATAAATCATATATAAATGAAACATAATAAACATATTTTCCCAATGATGGAACATACATATGTCCAAACACCTCTCTATCTATTAATTCTAGAATTCCCTTTGCTCTTGTAGTACTAGATGCAAATATTACTCGATTATGTTTTGCATATATGCAATGTTCACAAAAATCAAAATCCATAGTGAAATCAGTCATACCTTCAATCATATCTTTACCTTGTAATGCTCGAAGTCCCTTGTCACTGATATGCCCTAATCTTTGATGCCATATGATTGTATTTCCTCTTGATGTAGTCATGGTTCTATCATATTTACCTCCCGCCTCAAGCACAACAAAATTGTTGCATTCATCAATGATGGTGCTTCCCAATAGTTTGTACAAATTTCCATACCAAACTCCCCTCATCAATACCATTGATCCTCGAATTGTTTTGCAACCCCCATTTCCACACACAGTATTTACACCTACAACATCCATATTTCCGATGGATATCAAGTTTCTCGGTAGAATTGTAATGTGTCGCACTCTAGGTAGAGTTTTAATCCTTTCATACTTGAGTTTCATCTTGACTCTATAACGTCTAATAATACTGGTTGGGGAATCATCTCCCAATTACAAATCTCCTCCATTGTACTTTTGATCTTCACAGAACCACTCCCTATGAGGGGTCATATGACATGGAGCACTTGAGTCAATCATCCTTATATCATGTTCTAAATGATTACCCGTGGAAGCTAGGTACACATCCCTCCTTCTTCTAAGGAGGTATTCACCTCTATGGAATGGGTATCCTTATATTCCTTTGATTTCTCAACATTTTTAGATATGCAATCCTCTTTATACTTCCCTTCTTTACTGTAGTTCCAAAACTTCCTTTCACCTTTTCTTGAGGATTTAGATCCCCTCATAGATCTCTTATTTTTGTGTTTCTTCTAGGGGAAACATATCATAGACAAGGAATCCATGCTATGAATATCCATGGTTTTTTTACTCATCTCTTTTGATAGCAGGGATGATACTATGTCATCAAATTTTAAGGTTTCTTGACTAACACTACATATTGCCATAATTAGGTTGTCCCATGAATTTGGAAAAGAACACAATAATGTAATACATTTATCTTCTTCAGCCACTTTAATGCCAACCGAGGTTATCTGACTTACCATAATATTGTAGACATTGAGATTCTCTCTCAATGTGTCATTTTCATCCATTCCGAGATGAAATAGTTTCTTTTACAAAAAAAGCTTGTTTACAAGGGATTTTGATTGATACAAACTCCCTAACTTCATCCACAAATTTACCGCAGCATATTCTCCAGATACATTCAACAACACAAATTCTGCTAAACACTGTCGGATTGTAATCCTCACCCTTGTTTCTAAGTTTCTCCCAATATTTTTGTGATGTTCCGACGGGTTTTGTACCTGGACCCACAACAATCCACTATTCCTAGTTTACAAGAAGATCTTATTGAATTTCATATCCAAACTTAGACTATAATCCCCCCTAACATTTGAATCACATGTCATGGTAAAAATATTGACCTCTTATTCAAATTTAGTAGAATTATAAACAAAATATGTTGTTTCCACATAACTATTGGGTATGTGTTATATTATTTGCATGTTTTTTTTTAGGGGGGGTATGTCTGTCAATAGTGTGCCTGCGGATCTTATTGTATTCTTTATTTTTATCGATGTAATTTCTGATCATCTATTGTACCTACATGTTATAATTTGGGACCAAGAGAAATATTGTCATTGCCAATGATTATGGGTCATCCACAAACCCAACAATACGAGTAAACCACACAAAACCATTCTTTCATTGGAAATTGACAAATTGTAAGCATGCTGGTATGATAAACGTAATGAGATATTTTGTTTTTTTAGCATGCGTGAAATCATGGGGACCATCATTTTCTAAAGGGGGAGGATGCATCCAAATATTAGGGGCACTTTTACTCTAAGTTTAGATGTAAAATTCATTAATCCATATCTGTATTAAATGTAAAAAGGAACATTATAGACATGTAATTGATGGATTTAACCTTAATAACACTTGAATTCATCAATAATACACCTTATAAAAAGGAAAATGAAGAGAGTCCATATTAGGAAGGAGATGTCCCATAATTGGCCTCATTGCATGTAATGGTTCATCTTAATGGAATCCTTCTTCTTCTACTCTCTCTCTCTCTCTCTCTCTCTCTCTCATTTTTGTGTTGTATTTGATTCATGTATTTTCATCAATGTTCTTGTGATTCATTACATGGAAAATTTTTATTTTTTTGTCCTCCACTCTTGAAATTCAATCCTTCTGAATCTCATCCCTTAAGGTCTGGATGAATATGTCATGATCCTAAATATCCTCCCTTTTATTTGTTTATGTGAATAATGGAGAAAATTTCTCATTTTTTCTTAATCAATGGAGGCTCCTATCCAATTCTAATGTCTAAGGTGATCATAAAACATCTTGGTATTACCTTTACCTTTAATAAAAATGTCTAATAAACCATTAGACATAAAAATCATCACCTTGGTTATGTTCTCTAATCAAAGATCCAAACCACTTGGAATTTCCTAGAAGCTAACATGGAGGTAGGTAATTCCTATATAACCCTAACACATGAGTGGAAACATCTTAGTGATAGTTCACTAAGCCTTGACAACTAACATTTGGTTGTTCCATGTCATTGTAAAAATATTTTCATACATAAATACCTCATGTATTGAAAATACTCTATGTTTTGACTTAAATCCTATAAAAATTGGTCTTAGAACCTTCTCCATTTTAACAAAAGAAGAGTATTCCTTCTTTGCTCAAATTAGTCCAGATGAGGACCATATTTGGAATTTATAGTTTGAGGGTGATTCCTTTTGTAAAGGTAGTGGTGAAGGAATCAAGTTATATTCCACATTAGTTAAACCTCATCAATATGATTTTCAACTAAATTTCTTAGGAAACAATATTATTAAATTCATTTTTTCCTGGGTCTAGAAAATCCTCTAGATTTGGTGATATGGAAATGCTGGGATATTTTACTTAACCAAGCAAGCAATTAAATGTGAATATGTTCTTTACTAATAAAATTGAATAAGGTGTAATAGTAAACTTTAAAGAGAACATGCATACATCATTGTGAAATATAAGCATAGATTGTAACCATGAAATTGAAGACAATAACTTGGTAATGGAGATCGACTTTAGAATGCCTACATCTCCAAGTACACTTTAAGTGAGATTGATATATTAATTCTTCAAATGTAATAAATGGTTCCAACAATGACATGAAGAATGCATGAGTCCAACATCAACTGATATAAAGAATAAACACCCACGCAATACCTCAAGCGTTCCTATGAAAGGAAGTATCTTCAAGTGCTCAAAAATTCATCCTCTGTCTAGCTATATCTCTATAATCCTTCTTTGTTCTGTTTTCTTATCTATTTACCATTTATACACTTGGACTCTTATTCCTCGTTGACCAATCTTGTCTACAACTGTTAATTAAAAGGATTTGACCAATAGAGTTTTTTGGATAAAGTTCCCAACAAGGAAAAAAATCAATATCAATACCCAATATTTCCCGAAGGATAAGAATACATTCCCAAATAAAGAGTAAAAAGTAATTAAATGAGTATCAAATCCAAATATACTCATCCAAAAATATTTGCAAATCCATAAAATAAAATCCACAATCAAAATTTCTAGATTAAACTAGAACCATTGATCAAATCTGCTATTTTTCAATCTAGACCATCGATCTGCAACATTCCAATTGGCTCTGATACCGACTTTCCTTGACCCGACTGCCTAATGCTAACTTTATGTTGTTGACTACCTTATATCAAATTTTCGATGATGAATTTCCATTGCTGAATTTTTGATGCAATCAAGAAACAAATATCCTCTGAATCCCATCTTTTGACCACCGACGTCGAAGTTCAGTGGTCAGCACTGTAAACCAATATCCAACAACATACATGCTGACTTTCGACTCTCGACTATTCCAAGGTAAAAACTTCAAAATGACATAAATTTCTCATATGAAGTCCAATTTTGACAAAATGGGTATCATCAAAAAGATATCAACGAGATTTATGAAATTGTAACCTTTCCTTAAGAATTTGAAGAATAAAATTTTTGTTTATATGGAATATCCTCCTAGATAATGCCTCCCACTAAAATATTTTGGACCACCAAAATCTTGAATTTACTGAGTGCCTAATATGGGTTATAGTTCCCTCACCTTTCCAGACTCTATCCATCATGCTTTACTTGGATGTGTTCCATTAATACCCACACAGAGGTATTCCACATCTCCCCTTCATGAAGTCAGTACTCTTCTATCAAGAATGATGTCTTCCTGCAGCTGATCAAGGTATCTAGGTGCAAAGTCATCAACAAACAGAACATGGACATCCTCCTCTTGATCCATGATCATAGGAGGTTCATACAATTTCAAGTTTTACACATTCACAACGAAATACATCTTCATGTATAGAGGTAAATCTAACCAGAAGGCATTATTACCAACTTTGTCCAAAATTGTGAAGGGTCCATATCGTAGTGGTTTAATATTTTTACCTTCACCTTCAAGTCCATATTTGGAAATATGAAGCCAGACTTGATCACCAACCTAGAAATCATGATCCACTCAATGTTGATCATGCATGGAATTGTATTTGACTTGGTACTTTTCCAACTGCTCCTGAATTGCATGGAGAATCGACTGGATTTGTTGGATGACCTTTAAGGCCTTGTCTTGATCAACCTATCCATATCCCACAGTCTTTCCTAAACACAAATTCTAAAGAATATATTTGTAAATTAAAAAACAAATCTCAAATGGATATTTCATGTTGACGAGTGTATGGAACAGTTGTATGAATGATAAATATAGTGCATCTATTCATCCTAAAGATTATGATGCTTAGAACAATACCCTTGGAGAAGATGCACCACTATGCAATTGATTACTTCAGTTTGACAATCGATTTATTGATGAAAGGTAGTTCTCTTATTAAACTTGATGTCCATAATACCCCACAATGTTTACCAAATTTTCCCAAGAAAGCAGTAATCTCGATCAGATGTAATGGAAATGGGTAACCCAAAATGAACCCATACAAACTAGAAGAATAACTAACCATTTATCTCTTTTGTGATCCTATTTTTCAAAGACATTAAAATTCACATTTTGCGGAATCTACCCACAACAAAAAATAAGTAATCATGACCTTTCCTCGACATAGGTAACCCTCCCATGAAATCCATAGACACACTTTCCCATGGAAGAGAAGGAATAGGGATTGGAGTGTACAAGGCCAATTTTATATTGCTTGGATTACTTGTAGCACACATAACACATCCATTTACATATTTGTACATAGTTTCATTCATTCAAGGCCAATAATGATAACTATGAAGCTTATCTACTATCTTTCCAACCCTAAAGTGACCAGATATAAGAAAAGTATGAGCTTCTATTAGTACATGAAATCTTTCACTTTGTGGAATACAAACTTTGCCAAGATGATACAAGAATTTATCATGGACATGATAATTCAATTCTTGAGTTTGAGTATCATGCATTAAAGATTCATATACATCTTTAAAATCTTCAACTTTAGCATATTGTTCAATATAACTGTCATGAGCCGAAGAACTTTGTTGTAAGATGATAGATGCATTTATTATTGGAGGTCTCGATAACATATCTACCACTTTATTATGAGTTCCTTTTTTATAATTTATAATTCAGTGGAGGTGCTGTAGAAAAACCATCCACTTAAAATGCCTACTCTATTGTAAATTGGTTTGTGATTGCAAATATTGAAGTGGCTAATGATCAGTGTGTATAATGGTTTCTTTACCCATTAGATAATTCTTCCATATTTTAACGCTCTGTACCGATGTGTATAATTATTTATCATAGGTAGGATATTTACTTACCATAGATGAAAATGTCTTATAATGATAACAGATCGACCTTTAAACCTACATAAGGATGACTCCCATGGCTAAACCAATAGCATATTTTTAGATCACAAATGACTTCTATAAGTCTGGACGCCCCAAAAATAGTGCGATGTTGATATTTTCCCTGAAATTGTCGAAGTATTTTTGTTTTTTTCCTCCCCACTGGAAATATTGCTTAACACTGGTCAATAACATTAATGGTGCTGCAATGGAGGGAAAAAAAGGCTATGAACTTTCTCCAATATTGGAATGCACCAAGAAATCTCCTAACCTATGTGACAATTTTTGGCCTTGGCCAATTTATAAGGAATTCAACCTTGGAATGATTTACTCTTAGTTGTCCCCCACAAATATTATCAGTCATCATCCACATGAAAGTATTTGGGGAATCACACAGCCCGAAAGGAATAACCAACCACTCATACAATCCTTTTTTTTGTCTTAAAAGCAATTTCCTGTACATCATTTTTAGAAATTCTAATCTAATGGTAATGACTACGCAAGTCTAACTTTGAAAATAAATTGCATGTTTCAATTGATCAAGTAAATCATCAATACATGGAAGTGGATACCTATTCTATACTGTGATCTTGTTTGAATCTTGATAATCAATGCACATTCTCCAAGATCCATCCTTCTTTGGAACCAAAATTATTAATGAACCAGTCAATGAGGTTCTCAATCTAATGGTCCCCATTCCAATAAGATCTTGGATCTATTTCTTGACATATTCATTATGAATCACAGACATCTGGTGCATGCCAATGTTTGGAAGTGGCACATCATGTTGTAGTTGTATTTCATGTTGTATCCTTCTCTTAGATGGTAATCATTGTTGGTTCCTGAATTAACTCATCATATTCATAAATTATTTTAACCATTTCATTTTTATGATTTGTATCACCTCCTTCAAAGGTTTTGGATATGTCATCATTCTTCTCTTTAACTTTAATCACCATCAATACAAAATTATTACTAGCATTCACTATCATTTTCATTTGACCTGTAGAGATTAGTGAGAAGCTAGTTTTCATATGATTTGGATGTATAATATATTAAATATCATCCTTAAAAATATTATATTACGAACTTACGATCATACAAAAATGGGTTTCCAAGTACAATTCCACAAATATTGGTGGTACTACATCAAGCTCTACCTCATCCTTAAACTTATCAGAAATTGCAAATTTTAATATACATTTATTTGTTACTTGTAATTGTGCATAATTAGTAACCCATCCTAGTGGATAGATATTTTCATAAGGTATAATATCTAAACCCAGTTTCTGTACCACTTCTTAATAAACTAAATTGAGTTGAGACCTACTATCAAATAGTGTATCAACTTTTGTATGTTTCGCAATGACCCAAACATGAAAGCGTTCACCTCATTTCTGATCATATTTCCTAGAAGAAGACAATATACTTGCACCTATATTTGCATGATGAGAAAGGGACATACCTTTATCCTTACCTTGGAATCCAACCACTGATATTTTGGAATCATCACCAGAGTAAGATCCCCAATCCTATAGCACTACACCAACATAATTATTTTCATTTCCTTTATCCTTGTATCTCCATACCTTTTTGGTCTTGATTCCAAATGTAATTTCTAGCTCTGTGATACATCATGTTCCTTCTTGTAGTGGGAAGTTGAGGGATTCTCACCTTATTTCTTAATAGCTATGAGATGCTTACCTTTCCCTTTCCTTTAAACTTATTTCCAATTGATTTAAAAGGCTTCTTGGAATGATTGTCAGCAACATTTTTCCCCTTAGATTCTATATGGGTGGCTTGAACACATAATTTATACAAATTGTTAGTGGTAAACATAAAGATAGTATGTTTTAAATAACCATGTAAACTACCTATATATTTAAGAAATGTTTCCTAGGTATAGAGAGGAATACCCAACACTAAATCACTTTTCTTAAATTATTTACCCTATCTTAAATTTTTTCGATGCATCATAGCCCACTATATATACCCTAATGGATACAATTGTTTTTTCAATGCTGACACAAACTCATACTATGAGGAAATAATCTTACCTTTAACAAGAAAGTCCTCATGAGACTTTCTTTCCCACCATATGATAGTAGTTCATCCCAACTGAAGTGAGGATAATTGGATTTTTGATTCATATCCTACCGACTTATATTTTCCTAACCCAATCATCCATTTTCTAATCATTAACTTCTCCATTAAACATGGGAAAATTATACTATATGTCAAGCTTCAATAATGGTGTATTTAGATCAGAATTCTCGGCATGATTTTTATGTGCACTTGATGATGGTGAAGATGACGGAGAAGGTGGAGTTTTCGAAGGATCTCCTCCATTACCTTTTTTCTAAGGTACTCCCCATTGATTTTATCTACTTCCTTATTTTCTTCTCCAATATTCTTCTCCAATCTAAAAATATATTCTCTACCATGTCATCCATATGATAGAAATATTTTTGGAACACCTTCTCATGTTTTTCCTGATAGTCTTCATCCACCATTTTTGTGGTCTAATGTGCATGCCCAATTTCTGGGTTTTAAGGCTTGATTTCTCCTTTATTAGATTTTAACTTCTCCCTAGTTGGCATTCACAAGATCACAATTCTTGGGTTAAAACTTCTCTTATTCCAGCATGATCTGAAAATGACAGGATATTTTACTTAATCATGCAAAAAATTAAATGTGAATATGTTCTTGACTGCTAATCTTCAATAAGGAATAACATTAAACTTTAAATAGAACATACACACATCATTGTGAAAGATAAGCATGGATTGTAACCATGAAATTGAAGACAATAACTTGGTAACAAAGTTAGACTTTAGAATGCCTATGTCTTAGGGTCCATTTTTAGTGTGAACAATATATTAATTATTCAAATGGAATAAATGTTTACATCAGTTACATGGAGAATGCATGATTCCACCATCAACTGATACAAAGACAAACCACCAATGCATTACCTCAAGCATTCCTATGAAATTAAGTATCTTCAAGCACTGGAAAATCCATCCTTTGTCTAAGTAATGTCTCTTTGTGATCATTCTCTGTTTTGTCTACTTATCTACTGCCTACTTCTATGCTCGACCTCTTCTTCCTCCCTAACCAATCTTGTTTGCAGTTGTTAAATGGAAGGATTTGACCAGTAGAGATCTATGTATAAAGTGCCCAACTTGGAACAAAATTAATCTCAATACCCAAGATGTCCTGAAGGATAATAATCCATGCCCAAATCGAGAGTAAAAAGGCACAAAATGAGGATCAAATCCAAATATCCTCTTCGGAAAATACCTGCAAATATGAAAAATAAAATCTATAGAAAAATCTCCATATTAAACCAGAACCATTGATTAAATATATTGTTGAGCGATTTGGACCGTCGATCTGCAACATTCCAACTAGCTTTGACTTTCCTTGAGCCAATTTCCCATTGTCGACTACCTAATGCTGCTTTCCATTGCATACTTCCCAATTCCAACTTTAGAAGTCGAGAGTCAACGTTGTCAATCCAATCAAAAAACAAATATACTACTAATCCTAACTTTCAACTATTGACGTTGAAGGTCAGCAGTCGGCACTGTCAACTAACAACCAACAACATACATGTTGTCTTTCAACTCCTGACCATTATGAGGTTAAAAGTTTAAAATGACATAAATTTCTCATTTGAAGTCGAATTTTGACAAAATGGGTACCGTAAAAAATCTCTCGTCGAGATCCATGTCACTGTAACCTTTCCTTAAGCATTTGAATAATACAAATTTCAGAGAAATGGGATATCCTCCTGGATAAGTTGGGATACATGAATTTGTATTGTTTTGGTAATTCTAAATTAATTATTAATATGTATAAAAGGGTTTATGATCCAAAAAATAATATTTTCAAAAGGCCCATTCAATTATTTTATCAAATCTACAAATCTCATTTCAATTCAATTTGTCCTACATTTGGAGATAATTAAATTTTACCACTAACAAATTAGTTTTTTTGCATCTTGTCCAAGAAGACAACATTGTAATGATAGGTCTAGTTGTAACATAATTCCACTCTGTTAACCCTATGTGCCAAATAATGACGAAGCTTGGTATATATTTGAAAATAATGAAAATATTTGTTGTTTTCTTATCGACCGAGATGACAAAACTCTTAATACTTCAAGTGTTATTAATCCAAAGAATAACATTTATACTAGAGGTTGGGTACCTCTTGTGAATATGTTCTCAAACAATGATACTCCAAATAATGTCGTCAAAACCTTGATCCCTCCAAACATAAGATTGTCTTAATCACCTTGGTGAATATAGAATTTGAAGACGATCCTGAAATTACATATTTAGGATCTTATTGAATCGATGTTGAAAAAACCAAGTTCTAATCCCTCATCTAAGTATTCAAAGGCATAGTTTCTTGGTCTTAAAAGGAGATAAATGGATTTGATATTGATATCATTTATTACTCTGTATCTTTGGATAAGGAGGAATAAATATCATACAAACACAAAGACTTGAAATCCAAACCTAGATGTTGTAATTATAAAAGAGCTTGACAAGATGTTGGAAGAAAATATATATTTTTAGGTTTTCTACTCAAAGTGGGTTGCCAATATAGTTCTTATTTAGAAGAAGAATGGTGAAATTCAATTTTGTGTATACTTCTAAGATTCTAATTGGATTAGTGTCAAAGATAATTCAGCCCCCCCCCGCACCTTTTATGGGAGTATACTTCTACGATTTGTATTAGACGAGTGTCAAAGATAATTCACCCTGCCTTTAATGGATGTTATTTTGTAGTAGGTTTCTTGTTCAAAGATGTTGTCTTTGCTAGATGGATTTATGGTTATAATAAAAAACACCAATCCCAAGGATTGTTGGAAAATTACTTTCATGACTAGCTAGGGCACCTTTTCCTATCATCGTATTCTTTTTGGGATAATTAATGTAAGTTCCACCATTCAAAGAGAAATGCAAATTGCATTTGACGCTTTATTTGGTAATATTTTTCAAGTTTTTTTGATGGTTTAACTATGAATTCCAAGAAAACGACTCACCATTTTGATAATATAAGGTAAGTTTACATTAGATGCAGAAGATTCATCTTTTATTTGATCCCAATAAATATATTTTTTATTTATCTAAAGGTAAATTATTTGTGCATATAGCCTCGAAGGATGGTGTAAGCATCAATCTTAAGAGAGTTTTTGCAATTTCAAATCTAGTAGTCTCTACTTCTGAAAAAGTAATTTAGTATTTAATGGGTAAAATCAATTGTGTTCATAGGTTTGTTCCCAGCTTCACCTAGATACCTAAGCCTATCCATTTACCATTATGAAAATATGTTATTTTTATGATAGAATAATGAGGTGAAAGAGGCATTTCAAGCTATTAAAGACACCATTACACCAGTCTCTATATTGACCAAACTTTATTTTTTCAAAGACTTATAAATATATATGAATGATAAAAAAGGAGATGTTTCATCCATTTTGGTATAACCTCATCCTATTTTTTTTTTTAAATGTAACATTAATGAGCTAGAGTATGATTGAGAGAATTCAAATAACTTTGGTTGAAATTAATACCCCAGCACTGGTTGTTCCCTAGTTAAAATTCAAACATTATGTGTTGGAAAAGAGTGTAATTATTAAATTCCCTCTCCTTATTGTTAAATACTTTCTATCTCATACATTCTTGTAGGTAAAAATGGCTTATTGAATTTTAAAAGTTTAGGAATTCACTCTAGAAATTGTAGTTTCAAAGACTATTAATGGTAGGGAACTTGCTCTCCTATTGGCTGGAAAATTTAATGATAAATGCCCTAATATCTAGAAGGATGATGATGCATTGTTTGCTTTTTCACTTTAATGTGATGATTTATATTATTATGTAAACATTGATCCATGTATCAAGATATCATATTTTACTTACAAAATCAAAATTCCCTTCTTGATTACAAAACAAAGAAAAAAGGAGCCTAAGGCTCATAAGCATTAAATATGTCTGGCTAAATAACATTTATTCAATAGACATACTAACACCATGTTGCTTCAATGTGTTGGAAATTCTTAAGAAAAATCTATACTTTTTCGAGTTTCGTGACTATGCCCAAATGCATTGGAACTTTTGTGAACATTTTTTTGCTAAGGCCATTGTGCATAAAATTATGCACTATGGTTTCTATTAGCCTGCCTCTTTTGATAATGCCTAAAAATTCAGTTAAATTTGTGAATGTTGTTAGCAATGAGGAGGTAAACAATAATTTCTATATAATCTTTAAAACCCTATATCAACTTGTTTTCCTTTTGCAAATTCATGGCATGAGTTGATAGGTCCATTTTATCCACCCTCATCCATTACTCACATTTTTATTCTAACTATGATTAATTATTTCATTAGGTGGATTGAAGCGGTAATCATAAAGAATGTGAAAGCATGGTAGATTGTTCCCTTTATACAAGAGTATATCTTTTGTCACTTCATGATTCCTTTTGAAATTGTTAGTGACAACATGGGCACATTTGTATATGTAGAAGTGCCATGTATTTGCTAGAATTATAATGTAATATGAACAAATTATTCAACATATTACACTTGAGGAAATGGATTAATTGAGTCAACTAATACAAATCTAATCAATATCATCAAATGTATTATTAGGGATAACCCTCATGAATGGAATTTTTCGTTCACACATGCTTCATGGTCTATTAGCAAAAGCACCAAGATTAGTATTTGTGAAACACATTTTCGATTAGCGTATGAACAAGAGGTAATCATGCATTAATTTGGAAATTAAAACTTATTGATTATCCTACCAAAGAAAGGAATTGGATAGTAGTCCAATCACTATAAGGTCCAATCCTTTAATGGCCTTGGAAGAGTAGTGGCAATTTGTAGCTCATAACTTAAAATGATACAAGGGATTGTTAAAAGGAATCATAACAATAAAGAAAATGTTAGATCATTCAAAGTTGATTCAAGTTTCTTACTCTAATATTTTTCCATAAAGACAAATATAAAGACATGCAATTCTAGAAAATATGACTAGGACCATTTATTACTGCACAAATATTATTGAATGGTGCCTTACATTTGGATATCCAAGATATTAATTTTACATATAGAGAGTGGGTCTATCTTTAAGCTCTATTATTCTTATTACATAACTTATATGTAGTTTTCCATTTTAGGCAGGACTGCAATAGGTTTGCATTATAGGACTAAATTTAGAAATATTTGCTTTTACATTCAACTTATATATAGTTTTTCTTTGAACATTTTCATTTCCTTTTCCTCTACGTTTCTTGTGTTTTGACATATGAATTTAAATTTGTTCGTTCATTTTTTTTTAATTTTGTTTGGTTTTCTTATTTCTTTATTTTTTCTCTCTTCTTGAATGACTACCTAGAAATTCATTTCTCAAAGTGCATATATATCCAGATGGAACCTTGAAGAAAGATACTTACTTCATTCACTCATATTAAGTATGTTCATTATCCTAACATGACTATGATTAGTTTAACAAGTTGTGTGTTTATATATTGAAAGGGTAACACAATAACCAAGGGGTTACTAATGCTCAACCTAAGTAGTATCTTGAGTTTCTTAGTTTTGTTGATAAGGCTTTATCACTATTCTTCATTTTCCCTTTATTTTGTCCACTGTACAAAAATATTCTAACTCTATTCTTATTGTTCCTTTTAAAAAAATGTATACGAGTTTTGTTCCTATCTTATGTGTTAATTCAATATGATATTATAAATTTAGCAAAATATGCAGATAATCCTTCAAGAAAAACCAAAAAATATAAAATATGGCATTGCAAGTATGCAACACCTCAAGTGGAATCACCAGATGTTAAGTCATATATTCATCAACAATAAATCACTTCTGAAGTGTTGTAATGAAGTTACCTCAGGATGAAATGACATGTGTTATTAATCTGGGCTTACCATGAAACTCATAGGTCACCATATGTTATCCTCCTAATGTGCATTTGTCACAACCGTAGGTGATTGATTTATGGTTTATTTATGTATGACGTCACTTGCATTGATATTTCCCAATGGTATTATTTCCAATGATTAAATGCTATATCTTTTGTGTTACAATTTTCCATTAATCATAGGTAGAATATGATGTTTAATGCTCAACTCTTTTATGGAATATATTTTTATGGATTTTGTTCAATATACATGATTATTTATTACATGTGGCTTTTATAATTATCAATTTAGTGCATAATCAACAATTTATCATCGGTATTTGACCCATCTCTCCTAGCACACACACCTATAACAAAATACATACATTCATTCCAAGCACAAAAAGTATGAATTAGTGCAAGAATATGCATACTCTACAAGCACAATAAAACATAAGAACAATAAACCCATAGTTCAATCCATATATACACTATCATCTAAAGGCATAAATTAGTGCAAGGAGTGCATTCTAGAACTTCCAATTTATACAAACTTGTGTATCTACAAAGGATTCCACATCATGACTAGAAACTTAAAGCCATATGGCCAAGTTCTATAATGATATTTGTCTGTGTGGTTTCCTAACTTGTGGGTTCATGTTCCCAAAGCTCAATAATACATGCATGGAGTAAAACCTAACCCAGTTAATATCATTTCAATCAACAATCCTAGAAATGTATAAGATCTACATATGGTTTCCATTAACCACGCAAGCACAAGAAGGAAATGAAATCTACAACGAGTGTGTTTTTAAATGGGTCTAATGGGTTTGTGAAACAAAATTTTGATGGTCACCAAAGCATAAAATGGTTCAAATATCCTAAGTTAAAAAGTACCACAAAATATTCATGAATGTAACACCTATAGGTAAAATTCCATGGGTTTATCTACTTCTCCATAAGTCATGAAAAATGGACAACAATGAAGATTTATGCAGGGCTATAATCCTTAAAAAAGACATAAATTGGAGCTAATGGAAAAGAGAGGAAAACAAGGATTCTAATTTTGGTAGGTAGGAATGACAAAAGGAATGACATAGCTATGCCATAAATAATGTATCCCACATGTAAAAATAACAAGAGGAAAACAAATTTAAGTGGGTAGTGTACCTACCTCCTTGGTTTATTTTATGGCTTTACATCACTTGAAGTTAAACAATCCATGGTGGTATGAAATCCTTCTTCTCGTGATGGGTAAACCCTTCAAACGAGATGCATTTTTTAAATTTAAACATGCCCTTAGTGCCCATCCAATATTGTACTTTAAATGAGGATAAGGAGGTTGATTTCAAGCAAATTATATAACCCTCTATTATGCAAAAATAAAGAAAAACTGATATGGAATCTCTTCCCTCATTGCTAACTTGAGAATGGTACTATTATGTAAAATCTTTGGATTCCCACAAATTAGAAAAATTCCTTGAAGGGATACATTTTGGGACACTCTTCCTTGACACATTGAAAATGTGATTTAATGTAGGGATACATCTCCAAGCTAAGTAAAAAACTAACCCTTAAATATTGTTTGAATGGATGATATTATTTGGCTGTTTAACAACCATATGAACAACTAAGGTAGAGGTAGAACACGTTTCTATTATAATACATATGTGTTTTGTGATAGTTTTAGGATGTAAGAATGACATTTGAGCTCATAATACTTTACCATTTGGTTATAGAAAATTTCCAATAATACTTTACCTTTACAAATAGTTACATTCATTCTAAAAATAGTACACATGAAGTAGCATGCAAGCAAATACTTTCATTCAAAAATTATTTCTCATATATAGTTGCAAGAAAATACATACGTGAATAAAATAAATTGAATGTTACCTCTATAGGGACGCACACCATCTTTAATCCTTAATTCTAGACCATGAGATGTATTCTTCCTTCCATTTAGCAAGAATAAAAATCAATTGAATTAGAAGAATAAAATAGTTTCACATGCTCAATCCTTATACACCATCATTAGGTCATCCTCTTTTCTTTATGGAGTGTTGGAATAAGTTGCCATTGATGTAAACAAGGTCAATGATCTAATCATGAGCTTATAAGATTGTTGAGTAATGTCTCCATTGATGTCAAAGTGGGAATGATGATGATGATGTGGTAGTGATAAAGGGATATTGTTTGAGTAATGTTGATGAATAGACTTAAAGTATCCTTGAAATAAGTGTATATATATCCAAATCTGTTCTCTTATGGCGTATCTATTAAGCATGTCCCTCACAGGATGAGATAACATGTTGTTGGTTTGACATGCCTAATTTGATTTGTACATAAATGGAGGAATCCCCTAACACCATTTAATATTTTCTTATAGAAATTACGATGTGTATATTTGAAGTGTCTTGAATTGAAGTGTAAATAAGCCCCTAAAGTGATGATAGTGTCTTAAAGAATAAGATCCTAAAGTGATGATGATGTATCCACATAACCATGATGATGTAAAGTGTAAATAATCCCCTATATGACACGATGATGTGAAGTTTGAAGAATACCCAAATCCCCTTGATGAAGACATGAAGTCTTCAAGAAGAAACGTAAAATCCCATTGAATAAGTAAAACAAGAATCTGTAAAGACAAGTCAAGCAAATGATGTCAAATCCAGGGGGAGTCTCACGAGAATGATGCTAAAGGAAAAATGGCAATTTGACCCCATAAAGGCTTCCCAAATGAAATAAAAAGTTCCATAATCATATATAATGTTTTGATACCTTTTCGGTTATAGGTGGCATGCTTTCTAACTCCCCATGGTTGAGAAAAAATGAAGTTTTCTTTGTACTGGGCTTGAATTTGGTTAGGGTCGACCTAACATGAGGCCATAATTTGGTTAGGGACAACCTACCCTAAAGTGAATTAAAAGGTAACCTGGAAAGGTATAGATAAACATTATAAAACTTCATTTGAATTATCTAAGCTTAAGTTCAAAAAGGATAAGAAGAGTTAAGTGAGATTCAAGAGAAGAATCAAGTGACGAAGATTCACGAAAACTTGCATAACTTTCTCATACAGTATTGGAATCACAAATTTTTTAGCTTGATCGAAAGATTGTTGTGAGGGATATGTGATGAAATGATATAGTGTTTATTTTGGTGAAGGACATTGATAATGAATATGGTTCTCTCTTTTGTCTATATCTTGGTTAAGGTTTGTCTTGTCAAAGGTATGGATTAGGGTTTCTCCATGGTGATGTTATTGGCATAATTATGGCGATATTGACATATATTATGGTGATGTTATTGAAATATATTATAGTGATATTGGAATATATTATATTAATGTTGTTGGCATATATTATGGTGATATTGGCATATATTACGATAATGTTATTGGCATGATCTAGGGTTCCTCTCTTGGAAATACCTAGTGTTTAGATATGATAATGGTTTTATATTTTGAAGATACTTGTGCACATATTAGGATTCATATGAAATGATTTAGGTATTCATATGAAATTATTTAGGTTTCCTCTCAATAAATGAACTACAATTTGAAAATTATGATGACATTAAAGGTTTAAAGAAACAAACATATGAAGTCTATGATTGATTACTTTATGAGGGTTTTATTATAGATATAGAAGACATGTTTTTGTCTTCTTCACGAAGGTTTTGTTTATAGATTTTAAAACTTATTTTGGGAAGCTTGAAGGACACCTTTGTATACTTGTTCATAATAAATTAATTGCATATTTGAACAAAGTTTTAATTAAGTGTCATATTGCAAATTTTAGGAGTGCCTTATTGCACATTTGAGGAAGGCTCTATTGCAAATTTGAGAACTATATTGACAACTTTCCAGGGACATATATGAAGATGTTATTAGTAGGTTTGAAGAAAATCAAAGGAATATTTGAAGTTAGGATTAAAGGAATATTTGAATAAAAATTTGAAAATTATTTTTTATTTGAGGAATGATTTGAAGGAAAGATTGATAATAGATTAGTAAACATTGTGAAGCGGTTGAATATAGAGACAAAGATAGTGTCATCGACAGTGATAGAGAGAGTGATAGTGGTAGTAATACACAAAAAAGACAGTGAGTGACAATGACAGTGATAGTAATATATATAAAGATAGTGAGTGACAATGACATAGAAAAAGAAATTCTTAGTGACAATGATGGAGACAGTGAAAGTGATAGTGTCAGTGATAGAGACAAAGACAGTGTTAGTGATAGAGACAGAGATAGAGGAAATGACAATGACAGTGATAGTGAAAGAGAAAGTAACAAATAAAGTGGCAATGAAAATGGAAATGACAATGATAGAGACAGAGAGAGTGACAATGACAGTGACAAATTGATACTCTATTTCATATCAAGGTAGCAGGGTGGTTCTAGGGTAGGTTGGTGTTGGTAATCTTAGGGATTTGGTTCTTCCTTTGAGTTGGTGCTAGAGAACTAGGGTGGAAGTGTGGTGTTAGGGTGAGTTGAATATCACTAAGGATTGGTTTACTCTCTACAGTTTGGAGCCTATAAACCAAAGGGTTGGAAAATCATTTAAGTTGGTGCTTCCTATGGATGTAATCTTGTTATTATATTAGAAAATAATTTTGTGGTTTTCTTCCATTTGGGTTTCCACTTAAAAAATATCTTGTGCCCTGTGTATGATTTTATGTGATGATGAATGACATTGTTAATGATTAATGTTGCATGATGTGCTTAAGGTTAAAAATGATAAAAGGTTCTCAATAATTATTCACCCCCCCCTCTTAGTATTGGTAAATATTCCAACAATTTTTATCGGAGTAAGTTCCTTGAGAACAATATATAAACAAATGGAAGGAAGATATATGGAGCACACATGGATGAACATGAAAATATGTTTTCTCCCAATGGAGGTCCATTATTTGATGTTTCAAATTTTGAGTGTTGTATAATAAGTATCAAGCTTTGTTTATAAGCATAAGGTTGTGGCATCTAGGAATATGTTTTGAATGAATACATTGCTCTAAAAAGACCACTAAAAATTGCATCCAAGAAAGAGTTAAGAAAAAAAAATGTAATGGAAATGGATACCATATTGGATGGACTATATGATGTTGTGAAAGTCAAAATAGGACAATTCAAATCAACTAAAGAGATTTGGGACAAAATGCAATAAAACTACACAAAGGAAGCAATGCAGGAATGTGTAGAAGATCAAAAGGAATATACATGAAAAGAATAAGTAGCATCAAAGAAGATGGAAGACATCCCAAATGAACATGATGCTGATGAATCAAATGAAGACAAGGAAAAGGAATTCGAATCAAGTAAGTTGTTTTGTTTTGATAAAGAAAACCCTTGTGACGTTATATGTGCATATGAAAATAATGCAGTTTTGACAAAGATGAAGAAAAAAGAAACATCATATAAAATTTCTTAGAAGATTTTCAAATTGAAAATGTGGATGATCTTTAAGAAGAATATTATATCACCATCCTAAAAGGAAGAATGGAATATGAAAAATAAAACATAGAAGGGTTGACAAGTATGTTAAAATAAGAGTAAGATACTTGTCAAGAACAGGAACATGAAGACCATAAAAACAAAACGTCAAATACTAAAATTAAGAACATTATGAAGTAGATGATGAATTCATTGAGAGAAAAATCAATGCCTTAGAAGAATCCTTAGAATGATAAAGTATAATTTTAAGTATACCTTGAAGGGGAAATAATTAGTTCCTTACATGATTTGAGGAAAGTAAGGAAGAAGAACATGATTTTTAATGTAACAATCACATAGGTACTTAGAAAAGAATACATTGCTAGAAGAGAGGTTAAGTGGAACTGAAAGAAAGTCATTGTTTCAAATCACAAGTAGAATAGGCTAAGAAGAATGAAGAAAAATTGAAGAATCAACTAGAAGAGAAAGATACCCAATTAAGAACAAACCTCAAGGATACTATGATTCAAAAGGAAGAGGTAAGTAAAGTTGAAGAAAGGATAATGGGGAAAATAGAGGAAGTATACAAGAACCATAAAGAATATGAAACGACCATTGTTAATATTAAAATTCAAATATAAGTGGAAAATAAAACTAAAGAAGACTTCACAAGTCAACTTAAAGAGAAGGAAGAGTCTTGTCAAAGGAAATATCTTGATATCCTTTCACTAAAAGAATATTTGGATAAGGAATCTACCCAATTGAAGATAAATGTTTCGAGTAGAAGAGTATAAGACCATGATCAAACAAGACATAACAAGAAAACATCTCAAATACATCCATTTCAAGGAATGTCATATATGCACAGGTATCAAAGAAGCTCTAGTCATTGTGAAGGGAAAAAGTAAAGAGAAGATCATGAATTTAGAAGGATTACAAAGAATACCATTTTCTCCCAGTTACGAAAGTTTATTTTCTGGTTATTGTTTTTCATGCAATAATTTTGGTCACAAGGATATGAATTGAATAGCTTATAGAAATAACACTCAAGTAAGTAATACATGTATATACATGGCTCTGAATAATGTTGAATGTTATACATGTCACAAAAATGGGCACATATCAAGGTTATGTAGAAACAACTTCAGAAGAAATGAGAAAGATAATGTCCTAATCAATCAAGATAATAATTCTAACAAAGTATGGAAGAGAAAAGAAAAAAAATAAAATGAAGGCATGTGTTAGATATCTCTACATACTCAAAGCAAATAAGGGATTGTTTTTTTTAAGAAAAGGAAGGAAAAGTGTTTGAAATAAAAAAAAACTCATATCAAATATAAGAAGGTTTGGAGAAGAAAACAAAAACAAGAAGAATAGGTCAACGGATAATTCTATGAGGACATACCCACATAAGTTGCAGAGTTTAGTAATAATGATAAATCAACAAGGAAAAAGGAAGGTGTTAGGATTACAAATGATGATCTTGTAACATAGCAACATTATACATTATTCTAAAGAATTTGGCATGAAGAATCCTAGTATCACGGATCATTTTGAGGGGGGGTGTAACTAGTCGGAAAGTAAGAATTAATAAAGGACAAAAACTTACGTATTATACAAAGAAAAAGACAGTGAGAGATACTTCAAAAATATCCAAAAAATGGCCCAGTTTAATGGGGAGTCAACATAGTCATAGGGGTAGCATTGTCAACAAGGAATGATATTCTAAAAAGGAATTCAAATTCAAGTAAAGTTACTATTTGAAAGGGGGGGAGAATGTTTAGCAAAACAAAGCCATAGAAAAGAATCATATTGACAAGGGGAGCCAAAATAATTTTAGGGGGAGGAGGTGAAAAAATTTGCTTCACCCCTTTGTCATTAATGTCGAAGGGGGAGAGAGATTTGAAGTTGTTGCTATCAATGACAAAGGGTTAGATTGTTGGAAGAAATTGTCATTGATGTTAACAGGGTCAATATATTTTATCATGAGCTTATAATATTATTAAGAGATGTTATTATTGATGTCAAAGTGGAAGTGATAATGATGATGGTGGTGTGGCAGTGATAAAAGGGTATCGGTTTGAGCAAGGTTAATGAAGAGTGTTATCAAAAAAAATCTTGCACACATGTGAAATTTTCAAAATTTACACAGTAAAGAGTCATCAACATACAACATGCATCCAACTGAAGACATCTTCATAAGAACCAAAGACCATCATGAGTCCAAAAGTGCCTCAAAATAATCAAAATGCACAATAGTGCAGGTAATGGCCTATTTATGTGCATGAAAATATATGTCTCTAGTGTAATGCCCACACGGTAGCGCATGTATTCCTTCAATACCCACGTGATTGACTTAAACTACAAGATCTCACCCACCAGTGGTGTAATAAAGGCTCATCAAAGCTCCATTTACTCAAATAATTAGAATCGTGTCTCTTCACACACATGGTTTCGTTAAATGGACTCTCTTGTGTACTTTGGAGCCACATAATGGATCAATGGGTCACAATGGAATGTTGTTATTTATTTACCACCTCTTGGTGTATAAAATAAATCCATGGGAATGCTTATTTCAAGAGAATTCTTAGAGCAATATTATGTTGTTGGATTTGTTATTGAGGTTCCTCATAGCTCATGATTTACCTCTTCATGTCAAGTATTCCTCAAGCACTCTTGCCTCCTTCCCTCAAGGGGAAAGTGTTCTTCTCATTTGTTCTTGAAGTGACTTGAAATATAGTGTGGACTAAATATACCTCCCTTAGGAAGGTTTTTTCCTCCATTTGGAGATCACATATCCAAGGTGTTGTATTTTATTTACCATTGGGAAATAAAATAAGTGGTTTGGCATCTCTTAATTGTTGGAAGTTTTCATTTATCACCCCATCTAGTAATTTTTTCTCGTACTTTGTCCTATTTCCACTAACAATCCATTGTAGAATCAATTGGAAAAAATATTACCAACCAAAGAGTTTCCTAATATTGAGACCTTGTTGCATCCTACAAGATATATCCCCTAACCAAGTGGGAAGGAAGCACTCTTATGCAATATTTCCCACAAAAGTATTTATGTAGAATCCACTTTGTTTTAGTTCATTTCTCCTTCATTAGGTTTTTATTTGTGAAGTGGCTACTTTCTGATATTTAATGCTTGAGCTCCCTTATAACTCAACATTTCCCTCTTGTCGAACATTTACCAAGCTCTCTTTCCTCCTTCCTCCAAGAGGAAACTATTATTCTCACATTGATTTCTTTCTCAAGGAGCAATATCTCCATTATTTTGACTTACTTTAGGCTTGTTGAAGTTGTTGTAACTTGTGAGTGCTTGGATTTATTAACCCACAACTACTATTGTTTCCTTAGATACGAGTTCAAGGATAATAGAGAAGATTGCTCACCCTTGTGCCATTTTCCCATTAACAGTATTTATGGTGAATCCACTTTGTTTTAGTTCATTTCTCTTTCATTAGGTTCTTATTTGTGAAGTGGCTAATTTATGGTATTTAGTTCTTTTTAGGTACAATCCATTTCATCCTATACATTCGACCCCTAAGAGGCCTATTTTTCCATTTTATTAAACGCGGGACTCTAGGTGTCTCGACTACATTGACAGTGTGTACATTCCTTCAACAGACTGATGATATGTGCACATTAACATACTTATACCCACGCAGATTTATGTCTTCCATCAATGCATTATTTACTCATTGTACTCATGCAACAACAGCCAGTAAGTCTCTATCTCATTGTGCGTCTGTAAACTTATTTTCCACGACGATTGTTCTTTGTTTCTTTTTATCACTTTAGTCAACAATTTGGAGCCCAATTGTTGCTCACTAATGAACTAGAACCAAGTAATCTTGCACTAATTTTTTTGTTAGTAATTAGTAAACCCAGGATAATATTACGAAGTTAATGGGTGATCCCTAGAAATCTACTTAGGTAACCAACCTTGAGGCTCTCTAAGGACCTCATTATTGTCACTAGTGTTTAGGACATCTTATGTTTCTTTCCTTTACTTAAAAATCTTTCATTCAAGTAGTGTAGAATCCAGTTTTTACACACAAGAAAGGACCTAAAGACTCTCCTCTCCCCAAGTGTTCTATTCATTATTTTTGTGAATTAAAAAAGGGAGTGAATTGTGAAATACCTCCATTGCACACTTAGCATTTGTTTGGGAAGCATCACTAGTTTCTTTGGAGATCAAGTTACAATTTTTATTATTTTATTTTTTAGCACTTTAGTTAATTGAAACAATACAATTTTCTTACATCACATGTGATTTCCCACTTGCAAACATTAAGGGACCTTAAAATTATTTCAATTTGAGTATGTTCTTCTTGATTTCAATGAATCAGAAATGAAGGAAATTGTGAAATACCTCCCTTGCACACCTTAAATCAATAAAAACCATAAAAACAACAATTGTAAATTCTAAACAACTAAAATCCTCCACAAAATGTCACAAACAAATGTTTTAGTTTGGTAGGATTGATTGGTATAGGCATCCAAAAAACTCCCACCAATCTAGTTTCAATAGGCATTATTTTTTAAGCATGTCATTATTGTCTTTTAGGGTGCTATCAAATCCTACTATAAGCAAGTGTTCAAATAAGTATCATATCAGAAGTGTATTGTGACCAAGGAGGTAAAATATCAGGTATAGATACCCTACTCTCCCCTATAAGTAGTTCAACTAGTTATAGGGATACAACCCTATACCTCCCAGGGAAAACAACCGATCCATACTTGACACAAGATAACCTTAGTGGCCGGGACTTAGGGAATCTCCAAGGATTATTTGTGAGTTCAAGTGACTTTTGAATCCAGCTATTTCCACTAGGAATTTTTTCCAAGTCTGTTTCATTGGAACATTGGACCCATCACCGGTAAAAATGGTTCTTTGTTACCTCCACTAGTATATTGTTTTGTGGATTCCACTATCACCATCAATTGTTCTTTTGGGAGACCCAATTACATTTGAGAGGAACGGTATCATGTCTTGTTAGGGAATTGACACTTCTTTTTTCTTTTCTAAATACAAGTTCATTAACTTGTAATTTAAAAATAAACTACATGTGGACACCTTTGCACTGGTCCATTTTTTGCACATATCACTCACTTATTGCACCATTTTGCATCTATTGTGGTTGGAATATTTTTTCATTTGTCTCTATTGCGATTATTCACCACCCATCACTCTCACTTGGATACTATCCTTCCACCATAGAGGAACAAAATACCCCCTTAAGGCAGTCTCGTGGACTGCAATGCCTCTTCCCTTTCTCAAGTGGTTTTTTTCCTTTATATCCCTATGGAACATGAGGGAGATCACCCGGTTGAGGCTGCTCCCAAGACACATTTATTGGATCATATAGGTAAGGACATACCTAGTTTGACTGATTCTCCCCCCTTGGAGGAAGTGTTGATCCTTTTACTTCCTCCTCTTACAGAAGAGGCTCACCTTTGTTTACTCCCCCAAGAGGGAATACACCACCTTCTCCCCCCCTGCCCCTTCAGGAAGAGGAAAAACTATAGCTTCATCTTCTCCTATAAGACAAATATCACCGTCACATATTCAAAGGTTTTCCACTCATGGAAACAATAGACTTAATACAATGGAAGCCCAAAAATAAAACCTAGCATTTATGGCAAGTTTGAACCTCCCTAGTTTAGCCAAATTGGTGCATAGCTCATGATGCCACTTGGCCAAACATGCTTGAAAATATCCCATCAGACATCCCTAAGCTTGAATGGATACAAGGAGATGATCCTTCCAACAATATCATGCATTTCCATCTATGGTGTTCCTTCAATAACATAGTGGCATATTTGGTACGTCTCCATCTCTTGCAAAGAACCCTATAAACTGGTACAGATGCAAAGTGGTATCTGAATTTGACTCAAGCATCTCATAACACATATGAGACAATTGACACCAAATTTCTATCCTACTTTCAGTTGATAATAAGACATGAACTAGGCCTCAAAATTATCATAGAGGTTCAATAACACACTGCAACACACATAGTGGATCATATCCATGAATGGTGTCGTCTCCACACTTTGTGCAAAATTGACATTCAAACTCCCTTATTTTTGTATCGGTTTCTCAAATCTCTCCAATTATCTATCGTGAAGGATATGTCTACCTCAATGCCACAAAGTGAGGAAAAAGTGATCCTCAAATACCAACATTTTAACTCATATTTTACCATTCAAGTTATTTATAGACTGTACTACCAAATGCCCCTCGACACCGATCATTAGATCCTATCATTGCAAGGATGTCACATTCTATGAATGAGATTATTGGGTTTATTAACTCCCATGGTAGCATTCCCCTGGAAACAAATATTGCACCACCACCCATGATGGCAAAATACCCACCTGTCCCTGTTGTGTTGGCTCCCACTACTACTATGCCAAATCCTTCATTTGGACAGACCCAATAAAAATCATACAATGTTTTCTACCCTAGTACAAGACAAGTACAAATGGTTTCCCAACTAGAAATGACACCACCTACACCTACGTCCACATGATATATAGTGCAACCAACCTATATCCCAACCCCATGATATAATCCTTATTATCCATACGCATGTCCCCTAGAATGACAACCATGCCTCATATGGGAGTCAACTTTTTCCAACCTTGTATGAAACAACAAACTCAATAATTTGAGTAGTTTAACATCACCAATCCTCCAAATCCTTATAATTAGGGGAAGAAGAAGGGAAAGAACAAACAACCCCAACAACAGGGGAAGGGGGGAAACCAAGTTCCCCAATGGAACCTAAATAAGGGTAATCAACCAACACAAGGGGGAAACCCACCCAAGCAAGGAAAGAATTCCAACTTGAGGACAAATTACGCTTTCTCAATATGTGGAAATTATGGCCATTACACTCACCATTTTCTTCTTATCACTGACTATCAACAAATGGTCGAAGCCAAGAAGCAGACACGTCCATAAAATCCTCCTCAGGTGCCTCTTGCACCTCAACCCCAATAAGGTATTTTGAAACAACCCTTTTCCAATTAAGGAGTGGTTACCCAATAGTCATATCCCCACCCCCCAGGTGATGTATCCTTCCAAAACATTTTTATGAACTTGTCATTGGTCAACCTCCAAACTCTTGCTATAGGGTACACCAGTGTTGACCCCTTACCCATCCTTGAAGAGACTTCATTCCCTTCAGGAGGACCTTTTCATATTCCATGCTCTAGTATGGAGGAAAGTTATGAAGATACCTAAAGCACCACTTAGGCATAGCCCCCATAACCCTCACATCAAGGTTTCCCAAAATTATAGAATTGTTAATGACTTGTCACAATCACTAGCCACCATGTCAATATTGGAAGTTCTTCAATATTACCCCTCACAATGTAATGAAGTTTTGAATGCACTTGGTGCCATAGACACTTTTGACTCACGCCTCTTGAATTTTGGATTTGACAAAGTTGAACCATGACTACCATCATGTGTCGCATTCCAAGTTCCCATCATTGTGAAAAATATCACCATTAATTGGTGTATCACCAATGAAGGCAAATCCACTTGTGTCATGTCTTCTAATGTGTAGAAATGATTGGGTTCATGAGATCTAGTCCCATCCTTTATCGCCCTTCTTTCTTGTGATGGAATACCATCCCAACCGCGAGGATTATACCAAAATGTCCCCATAGAGCTAGGGGGTGTTAGAATAATCAACCCATAGTTTACCCATTTAGACATTAATTTAATTATTTCTGTCTTATTAGCCTAGTTCATGTGTCCCACCTTGTGCAAGTTGTCTTTTACCTATCCATAGTGTTCAAATTTGCCTCATTTGACTCATGTAGCGCATGGGAAATCCCAAGGAATCAAATCTACTTTATTCCTGGCCTCCTAGGTGCCCTTCTGCTTTTTCTGCTTTATTCCCTGCTTTTTCAGTGTTTTAAGGCAAATAGAAAAGCTAGACTAGGTGAGGTGAACTAGTTTTTTGTCCTCTTCATCCTCCATTATTTTCTCCATGAAAAAGCATGTATGAGCTACCATTCCACCACTCTTTAGCTTTCCTAAGCCATTTTTCTAATTCATGAGCTCCATGACAGATTTGGGATCAGCTTTTTACACCTATGGGGGATTTGCTTATTTTTAGTAAGCCTGCTTTATGCTAGATTCGAATTGCTCCTCATGCATTTGAATCCCTAATGTATGTTATTTATTCAGCAACCTATGTTATTACAAGGTTGGCTATTGTACACTGATTTAATGCAGTTTAGTGTTCAGCTCCAATTTTCAGTCTCTTTGTGAGTGATTTTGCATGATCAATTGTTAATTGTTGTGAGTAAAATTAATCTATCACATGGTTCAATTTCCACATGGTATCAGAGCCATTGTAGATTGTTTCTCTCCTTCAAAAATTGTTTTACAGGTTCGACATCAGTGACTGGGAGCCTTCTACTGACAGCCGGGACAGATTTTCTAAGCTATGGATCAATCACAGAAAACTATCTTGAATCCTTTCAATTTCTTTGAATGGAAAGCAGAGATGGAGATACTGCTGAGAGTGAAAGGCCTCTACAGGGTGACTATGGAAACAGAAGCAGAGCCCAATGCAGCTACAGAGAAGATAAAATGGCACAACAAGAGGGATGAGGCTTATGGCCTCTTGTGTCTGAGTATTTCCAGAGACCTCCTTTTCCATATCGATGGATTGACATCACCAAATGAAGTATGGGAGAATCTTTCTGATATTTTTGGAAAGATAGATGAGATGAGGGGACATCAAATCGAAAACGAGTTGATTTCTCTGAGTCCAACGAGCTTTGAATCCCTGCAGCTATATTTCTCCAAGTTCAAAGCACTAGTTTTGCAGCTGAAACAGTGTGGTATCGAAAAGAAAGATGATCATCTTGTACTGACCATCCTCTTGAAGCTAGGACCTGATTATTTAGTGTTTTTTTCGACCTTCTATGCCACAAAACTGATAGCTCGAACCTGGAAGATGCCTAGCCTTGCATATTTCATGGAATCTCTCACACAAGAACAGGACAAGCTGGTGATGATGGGAACCATCAAACCATCCAAAGATCAAGCTTTGATTGTTGGAGATTCAAGGGTGGATTCAAAAAGTAAAAAGAAAGCTAAAAAGCCACCTGAGCAAAAGAGAGACAAGAAACAGTCTCCGGAGGATCAACGAGGTCCTAAGAAGAACTACCAGAAGAAGAAAAACAAAGGTGAAATGAACAAGTGCGCATACTGCAATAAGGTCAATCACTCTAAAAGCTCTTGTATGAAAAAGTAGATAGACATGCTAACCCAACTCCTGGAGAAGAATGGCATCTCCCTTCCAGAAAGCTCAAAGAAGAGAGAAGGAGGATCAAGTTCAGATGATAGAGAGAGAGTTCATGCTCTATTTGCTGGCACATCAAGCTCACCCAGTTTTATCATTGATTCTGGAGCTTCAAGACACATGGTTTTGACTAAGGAGGCCTTCTCCTCACTGGACAATTCGAAAGGACCATCTATAGTACTGGGAGATGACTCTCTCACTGAAATTTTAGGCAAAGGAAGGATAGATCTTGATCATGGTCAGTTCATCAATGTGCTGTATGTGCCTGGTCTTGCCTCCAACCTCCTATCAGTGTACCAAATGACCCACACTGGGTCTCCAAAGAAGGTCATATTCTCCCCCGATGAAGTTGAGATCACAGAGATTTCAACTGGTAGAGTCATTGCAAAAGGAGTTGCGAATCATGCTCAAAAGGTATACATGTTCTCACACTTCCTACCTTACTCAAACCCCTCTGCTCTTCTGATTGATGCTAATGAAGCAAGCAAGATTTGGCATGAAATATTTGGCCACCTAAACTACAAATATCTTTCTGATCTTAGTGAAAAAGAGATGGTCATAGGGTTTCCCAAGATAAAATTTTCCAAAGGAGTCTGCCAAGGTTCTATCCTAGGAAAACACCCAGAGCACAAATTTGAGAGAGCTAGTCATGAGAGAACCTCTGCACCCCTCGAGCTGATCCACAGTGATGTTGCTGGCCCATTCTTTCATATGTCCATGATTCAGGCCAAATATGCATTGAATTTCATTGATGAATTTTCCAGGTATTGCTGGGTTCACTTCCTGAAACACAAGTCTGAAGTTTTTGGCCTATTCAAAGTCTTTAAGGCTTTGGTTGAAAACCAGTCTGGAAGGAAAATCAAGGCCCTCAGATTTGACAATGGTGGTGAGTATGTCAAGTCTGAGTTTATTAATTATTGTGTAGATGCAGGTATTTAGATGCAACATTCTATCCCTTACACACCACAGCAAAATGGTGTTGCTGAGAGGAAGAACAGATCACTGAAGGAGATGGCAACATGGATGATGGAGGCCAAAACTTTGCCACCAAAGTACTGGGCCAAAGATATCAACTGTGCATCCTATATTCAGAATAGGGTGCCTCACAAACAGCTTGATGGCATGATTCCCTTCGAATCATGGAGTGGGCACAAGCCAGATGTGACCCATTTCAGGATTTTTGGCTCAAAGGCTTGGGCTAGAATTCCAACAGAGAAGAGGAAGGATTTGCAGCCCCAAAGCCAAGAGTGTCTTTTTGTTGGATACTCTGAAGATTCAAAAGGGTACAAGTTGATAAATTTTAGCACAAACAAATCCTTCATCGAAAGGTGTGTTCAGTTTGAAGAAGAACCCCTTGCAGCAGTGGAAGTTGGTGAAGCCTCTTCACCACCTGAACCTCATGAAGTAAGTAAAGAGTTTGTTGAACATGATGATTCTGATTTTTCTGATGGAGATGAGTTTATTTCAGACCCTAACATCCCCACAAGGCCAAAATGGGCAGCCAAGACACTACATGCAGTAGGTGATCTAGTTGGGGATCCCAATGACCCAAGGAGGACTAGATCTCAATTTGAGAGTGGTCTGTGCATGAAGGATCCTATGTTTGCTGAAAAATTATATTTGATGGTGGATTCTGATCCTCAAACATATGAAGAAGCAGCAGGAGATCCAATATGACAAATAGCCATGAAGGAGGAGTTCATCTCACTCCAGAAGAGCACATGGGAGCTAGTGGATCTTCCCCCAGGAAGAAAACTAGTACAGTGTAAGTGGGTCTATAAGACCAAATTTTCTGCTGATGGTTCACCACTAAAGTAAAAGGCCATATTGGTAGCCAAGGGCTACTCACAGGTTCATGGCATAGATTACAATGAGACTTTTGCCCCAGTGGCAAAGATGGATTCCATTAGGCTAGCCTTAGCCATTGCAGCCTCAAGGCAATGGGAGGTACATCACATGGATGTAAAATGTGCCTTCCTGAATGGAGATCTCACTGAGGAGACATATATGCAGCAGCCTCAAGGTTTTTCTACTAACCCTTCTCTTGTGTGCATGTTGAGAAAGTCATTGTATGGGCTAAAGCAAGCCCCCAGGGCTTGGTATGCCAAGATTGATAGCTTCTTGCTATCACTGAATTTTGTTCGGTGCAAATCAGATCCAAATGTCTATTTGAAGTTAGTTAATGGTTCATTAATGATCATTGTTGTATATGTTGATGACCTCCTCATTACAGGAAGCTCACAGGCTGAGATTGCTTCCTTAAAAGGAGCTATGAACCAAGCCTTCTCCATGACAGATTTGGGGCTCTTAAGTCAATTTTTGGGGCTTGAGATTGCTCAAAACAAAGCTGGAATCAAGGTGCACCAGTCCAAATATGCCTTGGACTTGCTGAAAAAATTTATAATGAAGGATTGCAAAGCAAGCAAAACTCCTTTCCTTTCAGGAGTGAAGCTGGAAGAAGTTGATTCTTCACCGATGGTAAACAATACACTGTATAGGCAATTGATTGGATGTTTGTTGTATCTGACACATAGTAGACCTGATATTTGTTATGCAGTAAGTGTGACTTCTATATTCATGGATCAGCCTCAAGAGATCCATTGGAAAGCATCCAAAAGGATCCTTAACTTTGTTCTGGGAACAAGGACACATGGGATCTTCTATAAAGCAAAATCTGATCTTGATTTGATTGGATTTACTGACAGTGATTGGGTAGGTGATAGCACAGATAGAAATTCCACATCAGGATATCTGTTCATGCTTGCAGAAGGGCCAATCATCTGGTCAAGCAAGAAACAGAGTGCCATTGCACTCTCATCTACAGAAGTAGAGTACAGAGGAGTTGTTAATGCAGCAAC
>LPNX010298207.1:237742-254949 GCA_001517045.1 Pseudotsuga menziesii
TCTGCAAAGATCCAATTCAGAAGCAGAGAACCAGACACATTGAGATCCATATGGACTACATCAGAGAACTTGTGCATGATGGCACCATTCACCTACTCTTCTGTTCATCTTCAGAACAAGTAGCTGATATCTTCACCAAAGAATTTTGTGAGAAGACCTTCAGCAATCTCAAATCACTGCTGGGGATTGCTGATCATGCTGTAAAAGCATGAGTGGAGACAAGATTCTACAATTTTGTTTTACAGTCCATGTTTAAGGGAGGATTTCCCAAGTTGGTTTTGCCTCTTTCCTTGTTTAAATGGACATGCAGTATGTAAAGGGTGACTAAGCCTTGTTGCTAGGCCCTATAATTTTTTGATATATTACTCATAAGTCAGGCTTAAGGGGGGGTGTTAGAATAATCAACCCATAGTTTACCCATTTAGACATTAATTTAATTATTTCTATCTTATTAGCCTAGTTCATGTGTCCCACCTTATGCAAGTTGTCTTTTACCTATCCATAGTGGTCAAACTTGCCTCATTTGACTCATGTAGTGCATGGGAAATCCCAAGGAATCAAATCTGCTTTATTCCTGGCCTCCTAGGTGCCCTTCTGCTTTTTCTGCTTTATTCCCTGCTTTTTCAGTGTTTTAAGGCAAATAGAAAAGCTAGACTAGGTGAGGTGAACTAGTTTTTTGTGCTCTTCATCCTCCACTCTTTTCTCCATGCAAAAGCATGTATGAGCTTCCATTCCACCACTCTTGAGCTTGCCTAAGCCATTTTTCTAATTCATGAGCTCCATGACAGATTTGGGATCAGCTTTTTACACCTATGGGGGATTTGCTTATTTTTAGTAAGCCTGCTTTATGCTAGATTCGAATTGCTCGTCATGCATTCGAATCCCTTATTATTCAGCAACCTATGTTATTACAGGTTTGGCTATTGTACACTGATTTAATACGGTTTAGTGTTCAGCTCCAATTTTCAGTCTCTTTGTGAGTGATTTTGCATGATCAATTGTTAATTGTTGTGAGTAACATTAATCTATCACCTGGTTCAATTTCCACAGGGGAAAAAATTATGATGATCGATGTTGAATTCGTTGATGCCCAACTAGACTACAACATCCTCTTGGGTCAAATTTACATGTATTCCATGAAGGCGGTATCCTCCTTGGTTTTCCATATCATGATGTTTGTAGTGCTCCTCTATCACGAGGTTGCAGTAACTCTATTTATTCCTAATAGTTTTGTGTCATCCTCTATTCTAATGAAATATAAGTTTAACATTTTTTTGTTTTACATTATTCTAATACATTTTGATAAAATGGAATTGTTTCGGAAACATACTCATGCAATAATCGTATAAATATGGAACAAATTTACATTTCAAACTAAATTCAAATGTTGTAGTAGAATACCTGGAACCTGTGGTTGTGGTATATTTCATAGGTTTATGCAGATTCTGTAGGTTCCTTTAGCTTCTCGTCCAATCCTTAAGAACCAAAAATGGATGAACCACCTTGTCGACTAGCTCTTATCATGCAGGACCTAGGAAACCAATGGGTTTCCTATCCCTTGAGCCCACAAATCGATAATTTGAATAGTGGCCTTCCATAGTTTAGGATCCCTCAATCCATAGTTCAATTAACCCTCTTGCTTTGAGTTTCCCACCTTCTCAAATCCTAAATTTAACCTCCTCCTCAGTATCCCTCCTTTCCCCTCCAAATTTTATGTCCTATTTTTCCCCAAAATAAAGTCCACCCTCCAATAATCCCCAAAATATTACATATATACCACTTCCCACCTTCATTATCCTTCCGAATTACTCCACCCCCTTATCCCTCTATCTGTTTAGGATTCTAAACAATCAATATAATCACACTAACCAAGGATAAAATAATGTAAAATTAATTGTAGGGTTTCTCGTTCTCTTAGGCATTTAAATGGTTAATTTCTCATTTAAATTTTCCCATTTTGATTTGACTTTATTTTTTTTATTTTAATGCAAGATAATCATGACTTGTTTTATTCACTTACACGACAAGTTAAATATAATAAAATTACCCACCGCTTATTCTTTAATATTTTTAAGATAAAATAGAAAGGTTGACTTCAATAATGATGTGGATGCTTATTTATTTATTAATGAATCAACCCATATTCAACAAATGGTATTATGATTTGCCATTAAGATTTTAAATAATCAATAACTAGAAGCTTTAAGTCACCTAGATTTGATAATTTAATAAAACCACCACTTCATAATTGAAAGAGTCAACATGATAACTAGTTTATTTGGATCATTTTTCTAACAAGGACATTCTTTCTTAATATATATATACTTGAATGAGTCCTATCTTTAACTTATTCGGCATATTAAATAAATTAATAATACCTTTACAATTTAATAAATTAATAATACCTTCCGATCAACCACCTTTATAATATTTAACTTGGTAATTGAACTTCACTTATGGTTTTCGTAATGGACAGATTATTATTAGAAATTTGTAGTTTAATAATAAACATGATACTAATATTAATAGTAACATTAATTAATTATTATTATTATCATAATTAATAATAATAATAATAATAATAATAATTGATTGTGAATAACAATATCGACATTTATTTGTTTAATTGCTAAGTACCCTAACACTAGTCTAGTACACTTTTATCAATAAACAAGGTATGTTTAATGGTTTAATTAATCATGATTGACAATTAAATAGTACCACTTTTTCAAGGTTAATTTTTATCACAACACTTCATATTGACGACACTTATCTTAATTGCTTATTACAATGTTTACCTATAATTAATGGATAAATTAATTGACTTGTTTTACACATATCCAATAACTTAACATTCATTTTCTGGATTTGATTAATGCATAATTAACATATTTACCTACTACAACTTATCCAATTATTCAGCATGTTAAGTATTTGCATGTCGATACTAGTGTACATGTGCAAAGTGTGCATGTGTGGCCAACACATGCACAAACCAAAAATGTACTATAAGAAAACATGATCTCTCCTATGCATACTTTATAACTAATAATAATAATCATCGATGCAACTAGAACACACATAAATATAACATAATTATTTTAACATCCCCAGTTATTTAAATAATTAACCCTTTAATATTTCATATTATTAACTTTATGTAGGTTTACATTAGTTTAATCGATTAAGTAGAATGAAGGGTACCTACTACTACTAACTTAGGATCAAGGAATACCCAACCCTCAACAATACTAATGAACACATCCTACCATCCTAACCTAAGTCTACACCCTTCCTATCCTTCCTTTTCTAGTATAGAAGTGGATGTCTTCACCGACCTGAACACATAAGAACCTGAGAGCGATAGCGTTGACTGAACAATGGACCTAGCCTCTTCTAGATGGAATCCGACCATCGTCATCACAACAAATTGGGGAGTGTGTCTCAGCACAACCCTCCCGTGACCCTGAGTATCATTGTAACATAGGGTTGAACATACATCCATCCATGTCAACATCCTAGGTCTATACCCTATCAAAACCATACCCTGTTGTATCAAGATTATTAGAATCTATCATCGTATCATCAATTTGGTAAATAAGGCTCTTTTCAAAATAGGTACTGTACCACACTTCATATCAAGTATCTGATTATTACATATCCCATGTGTCTTTTGGATTAGTACTTTGCAAACATACATTCATAACAATATCTTCATTCAATCATTATTTGGTCCATATTATAAACATCATTTCCTTTCATCATATAAAATCATTAAATCATCCACATTATGGATTGGTATCCATGTACCCCATCATATATATTACATTTCATCAAGGACGACCATTAAATATACACTGCCATTATAAAAGAAAGGAATCTCATGATAACTACAACATAGTAATCACATAAACATAATCATAACATCATAATCATAGTATCAACATAAGCATAGTAACATTGTAAACATAGTAGCAACCTATAATCAAGTCTAACATGTCGAAAACATAGTTTACTCAGTCTAGCTAAGTCCAACAGATAATAATAAAATACAGTGCAATATGTTTGACTGATAAACATGCCTAGTCAAAATATGGGGCATTACAATGTTTCCATTCAATGGGAAGTTGGTCACCCTTGAACAAATTAGATACTACAACCCCCATGCCTCCACCAATTTTGAAAATATCCTATCTAGAGTAGGAAAAAAAAATCCAAGTCACTATGTTCACATTAGCTTAGGTTTGTACAAGGATTCTGGACTCCTATGGGCATATTCAGGCCCTCCACCTGAAATACCAATTACAATAGAAGGTCTCATGTGTACTCTTTTAATCTATGAAAAGTAGTGTTCCACCCCAACAACATCATCAAAAACATCCCCAACTAGACATGGCATGTGTTAGCACAATTTTGATGTACAATAGATAAGAAAGGCTTAATGTGAGAACAAGAGCTTATGTATTTTAAATCCTAGCAATATGTCCAAGGTGCAAAGAAGTCGAGTGTTCAAGGGAAGTATAAGCTCTGCATTTTCCCCATAGAGCCACATGCTGAAGGTAATAAGTGACTAAAATAATTCAATTAAGTGCTTGCAATACTTTATGAAAATATCAACGGTTCAGGTCTAAAGAGTGAAAAGATCGACGACTGGCAGGGAATGAGACGAAGGAAGTTGCATGATGGACAATAGGGTAGGACATTGACAAAATGAACATTAGACGGATTTAAAGGTTGGATTTGATCAAAGACGTGTGATAAAAGGTGAAAGAGATCAACAATGGAGGATTGTTCTACACCCACAACATTCACAGAGAGAAAAACCATCACGGGACAACATAATTTTTACCGCCTTCCACATGTTGGGCAGAGGAGCATTTTGCTGGATGAAAGGCGATAGGGAGAAATTGCCTTCTGCAATATCAAAAGAACTTGTGGGGAATATTATAAAGGAAAAAATACATGTGTATGTATGTTATTTTTTTTTGTGAACAAGGAAGAATGTGTCTGCACCTATGGAAGTCTAGTTAGATATATTTTTCTACCCATCATTTTCTAGGTATGCCATGTAGCTAACCCCCCAAGTTATTTTAAAAATGGAGGGGGAAAGGGAAATTGAAATACAAGTCCATGAATTCAGTCAACTAGAAGACATTTTTGAAGATAGGGATGATAGTATTTTCAGTACAGTTCTCTCCTTTGGTTCAGTACATGAACTAAAAAATAGATTAAAGGCCCTAAAGGAAAGAGGAATTGATTTGCACGGTGTTCAAAGGTCCCATTTTCAACATTTTTGTCTCGACCAAACCCTTAGTTTCCCGTATTTTATATTATGGTGTGAATCCAACTATTCTCAGTATAAACATGTCATAATGGACTCAAATAGGTCCAAAATCCTTTGCCCCATTACTGCCTTGGTTGTCAGAGATTCATAGGAAGTACCCTAGTCATTCACCCAAAACCTGGAATATTTTGCTAAATAAAATTTGATTGAACAATTCAGACATGTCAGAGTTGAAGAGAAGAAAACATTTTACTCTAAAATCCTTAAACCTGATATTTTTGTTGCAACTTAACCTTTCCCCCTTGACATTAACATGTTCAATGAAGAATCCTAGAGGGTCATATCTTTGTTAAATTAGTTTTTAGGGTTGGACACTGACAAGTTTGTCCCATAGATCCTCTTGAGCCTGCTGTTTAGATTGAGTCTATATCACTCTGAGTCTAAGTCTATTTAGTTATCTTTCCTTAAATTTGATGAATTCCTAGTTGATTATATTCATTCTGAGATAGAGAGTTTCCACATAGTAAGGCATTTAAAATGTCAATCCTACCTAGTTAGGATGTTCTTATTCTTTAATGAGGAGAATCTGCAATTTCCTGAAATACTATTTACTTTTGAAATCATAATTAATACCTTCAACTATATGAATTTTATAATGTTAGAAGTATACAGAGTAACATTTCAACAAAAATTTCCTAGAGTGCTTCCTAAGATGGAAGAAGTACTGCAATTTATCCCAAACAGAAGAAGTGGAGATTGGTTCCTTCTTAAGGAACATACCATTATCAAAGTTTATGGTTTTGTTCATGAACCATACATTTTTCCTGCATTCTTAACATCTATGATATTTTCTTTGGAGTTTATTAGGCAAAAGCTTATTGTGGAAAATGAGTACTTTCTGAATTTTAGAAAGGCCTTTGAAATTAAATTTCCTTTGAAGGTACGTCCCTTTATCATAAAAAAAAAGGTTTCTCTCTTAGTGGTTGAAGGATTATTACAGGATATGAATTTTATGAAATCTACCAAGATAAACTATGATCATGATCATATTATTTCTTAAAGGAGACAGCACAACAAAAACAAGGCATTTGAGCATCAAGAGATAGAGGGGTTAGCTAACTGAGCTAACTTGATGGATTACCAGTCAGATATGGAGGATTTAGAAAGTTTACAAGCAAATCCTTCTGCCAAAATGAAATCAACAACAATGAGTATACCAACCCAACTCCTAGAAAAATTGAGATTATTGGTAAGAGGAGTTTCTCAGAACTGGCTAAAGTTGAAGATGAAGATTCAAAAGTAGAAAAAACACCAAAAATAGATTCAAAGAGAGAAGTGGTTGAACTTGGAAGCAAGAAGATGAAAGAAAAATTCCAAGGCCTAGATTTTCAGATTCAAGAGTATAGTTTTGTAGAGACCCGAGAAGGTGGGTCCACTGATAGATACAAATCAAGAAGTGTCTTATATGCTAGATATGGACATGAAAATATTTTTTCTTTATAACAAGCTTTAAAGATTTATTCTAAAGTAAGGAACATTTCAGATAAGGAGGTTTCATTGGTCACTGTGAAGAACCATGTAAAAAATACATTGAATTTGGCAATATCTACTCAAAACAAAGTTGCAGAAATGTGACTCAATTTGCAGAAAGTCCTAGTACCTGATAAGATTCATTTACGTAAGAAAAATGAGGAAGTTATTTATACTGATTTGATGAAAGCTACATTAAAGGTTTCAAAGTTATAGTCTATATTATCAAGGGTGGAAATCCATTTGAAGTGGGAGAAAGTGGAAAATAAGATATTGTTGGACATTGGGTTCAATGCTCCCCGTGAGTTTCATGACATGGACCAACCGCCTCCCAAGATCGTAAATCTAGCGATTGTGGCAAATATCAACACCTGCAGGTTTTAGCCTAACAACAATCGTGAGTCCATTAAGCTATCAGAGAAACAGGTTAAGGGTTCTAAACTCACCCAAATCACGCTAGGGGGAGATTGTTGGACATTGAGTTCAACACTCCCCATGAGTTTCATGAAATGGACTAATCTCCTCCCAAGATCCTAACTTTGGCGATTGTGGTGGAGATTAACACCTCCAGGTTTTGGTCTAATGACAATCGTGAGTTCAACAGATATATCAACAACAAATAAAAAAACTTCAAGGTGATATTCTGGCTATGGATAGTGAGGTAGATATAGGAAAATCTACAAATAATATATTAGATGCAAAAGAGAACACTATCCAACTATTAAAGAAAAAATTAAAGATTCCAGTTACTCAGTTGATCCAAGCTTCTAAGTTCACAGTGTTATAAAAAGAAAAAGGATTTTTGTCCCACGAAATGAATGATAGTAAAGCTAAACTACTGAAACTTGCTGAAGAATAGAGAAAATGGGAGAAATAAATGGCTTTCATTATTGCAAATAGTGTTTCCTTAAATAAGAATCAATTAATTCTAGAAAATGAAAGAGAGGAAAAACAAAAGAATAAACATGTGGAAACAAGTCAACCAAGCACATAGACAAGTACTAAGGATATTGTTCAAGCTATGTCACAAGTTATCATTAGATAAGAAGAAATAAAGATTTTGAAAAAATAAAATCAAAGGTTGGCTGAAATAATTAAGAAAAAAGAAGAAGAAAACAAATTTTTTGAGAATAAGATCAAGGAATTGTTGGATAAGAATGAGAAGTTAGTGGAGAAAGTTTCAAGTTAGTTACTAGTGCAAGGTGAAAGGAATATCATTTTGGATATGATTATTAGAAAAGCAACAAAAATGAGACCTTATTTGAATTATATCAAAGATAAAGATCTGGTAATAAATGTGGCAAGACAAAGTTGCACAGCTGTAAAAGAAACATTGGATAAGAAACTAACAGATATAACTCAAAAGACTATAAATTTTATGAATAATTTGTTTGAAGAAGAATTTAAAACAATGGTTATTGAGGACATGATTGCAATCACAACTTGTGCAAGGAAGGTTAATGAAAAACATCATCACATTGGGAGGGTCCAGGCAAAGGAAAACCAGATGCTACAACAAGTGAAGTCTTTTAAAGGCTTGTTTATAGAATTGTTTCAAAAAGGTATACCTTCTTTTTGGGATGAGGATGGAAAGATGATATCTCAATCTAAATATCAGGATTTGTTGGTTAAATCTAGATTAGATCACAAAATTTTTGAAGATATGACTCAGTCTCTTTTAGGAAATATTATAGTTGATAAATTGGATGTCGACTTTGAAATAGTTGACTCATCCAGGCTGATTGGTTCCAAGTTGCCACCCATTTATTACATGGATCATGTGGATATAACGGTACTAGCTAGAGAAATGGAGAATATTGAAGTGCCATCTGAAGACCAATGGAAGACTATTGAAAAGTTTGGAAAAATGAAATATAGGCTACATCAATGAAGATTTTCATTTCAAGGTTGGCATTTAAGACATATCAAGGTCCATTTCAAAGTGTAGTTAAATGATTAGAAGCTAAATATTTTCTAGTGTTTAAGAATATTTAGTTTTCTAAAGGTACTGTTGTAAAGGAAAGTATCCTATGGCTAGGGTTTAAGAGGCCATCAACGTACTGGGGTTGAAAGTTGGATGTATAATGTTCAGTAAGCATATATAAGCAAATTTAGAGATAAGAAAAGGTCCACACCTGATTAAATGAAGGCTGGTCCAAGATTTCTCTAGCCCTTCTCCTGCCCCTCTTACCCAAGAGACCCGCAAAACAAGTTATACCTTCCTCAAGCCAATATGACCACATATAAATAAATGATAATCAAATAAACATGAAACAATGATCTAATTAACATCATCATATGATCATAAACAGAGATTCAATCGCACACTGAACAATTCTTTTGGGAAGAAGAAGGACATCACATCTTTATTAATCTTGAAAACAAGTACATGTATACCTTCTCTTCAAGTTTGGCACCTCAGGAAACCTTGATCTAGTTTTGCTACTTCTCTTCTCCAAGGAACTCAGCCTCCATGCTCTGCAACACAAGAGGATGATCACCAGGGCAAAGGTATGGGCAAAGAGAGCTCCAATTCCTCCAACATAACTATGCAAAGATTCAAGTCCCCTCTCATGGACCTCCCTAGCTCTATTTATATGGTTAAGGAAGAGTTAGGGGAGAAGACAAAGTAGTTACAACTGAAGGATTCAGTTGCATAACTACCCAAACTACCCAAAATTCAAAATTCGTATTTTTTTGACATTTTCAAGAGACGTACATGGGTTACAGAGACAACAGTTGCTTACACAAGGAGACATACACAGGCCGCAATGTAGAAAGTCACGTATTTAAGGCATATGTGACTATTATATATAGCAACTCAGGTACGTACATGGGTTTCCTTAAGGAAAGTCGCATACACATCAAAAACTCATTTTTAGGGTATTTTTGGGAATTTTCAAACTTTGGTGTCTTCTAGAAAGTTTTAGCTAACTAAAATAAATTTCCAATAGTGGAAAAATGAGTTCAAACAGAGTTACAACACTTAAGCTATTATTCCTCCAAGTTAGGTGTTTTTTCAGTGACTTTTCATGAAGTGTCGTCACGAAAATGTCGACATGTGATGAAATCATGGGAAAGTGGTCATAGGAAGAGATGTGTCATTTTGAGCTATAACAGATGCCCCCTAATGTATGAGGTTAGAGGGGAAGACGATAGCCAAAAATCATTATAAGGGAAATAACTGAGTATGGAGAGAGCAGAGAATCCAAGATCAAAAGGATTGAACAAAGGTACCTAAAAGAGAGACAAATGTCAAACAAAAATTGATCTCTAGGACATACAAGTCCATATACAAATCATTTCCATAAATATGCAGGCGGATCCAACATATGTATAGCTGATGGAACTATCATGGTCACTCAATATGCAAAAACGTGCCATATCAAATCTAAAAGAGCCATGGCCACAAATGAACAAGATGGATCCATGCTCAATAATCGATCATAGCCACAAAAATACAAGGTGGATCTATGTCTCAGCAAAATTTCATATAAAATGTAATAAGGTCTTGCGCAAATCGGGCAATAGCAAAAAATGACAATGCTACTGTCGGCCCAAGGTCTTCAATCCAAACCGCCCAAAAGGTACAAATCCTAACCATGCGAATAAAGGAGCTGAAGTCGAACATGGATGAAACCATTTGATTACCGGTCAATAATGAGAACCATTAACAAACACAAGGGAAACTACCATTAATGAAAATGGTCCCCAAGGTACCTGGTACATTCTAACAAGTGTGATTATAAGGACTTGAAGTCGACTTGAATAATCCATTGAGTAGGAGACATTAAGGTATTTCCACTACCCAATAGTGAGGGAAACTGCCATTGATGACTGTAATCCCCAACGTACTGTCATAAAACTCTAAATCTCATTCCCAGAGCATGATGTGTTGCAGTCGATAGGAAGAGATCCGTTGGAAGGAAGGCATTAAGGAATGCTTCATCAACCAACACAAGGTAAGTCAAAGACTAATTGGATCTAGAATTGGTACTGAATTTCACGATAAGAACCACCGAAGACATGATATAATGAACTGATACTAGGGAATGGCCGCCACAAAAGATCAAGGCAACTGCAGAATGGCCAACAAAGGTTTAATCCTTGTACAGTGAGCACGACACAAAAGTGACTTAGGAAGCTTTTGACACAAAAAAGGACCAATGAAACAAATCTGCAATGTAGGAGACATTGACAGATTCCCAATATAATTGGAAAAGAGACCAACTAGAGGAGTAAGAAACTCTAAATCAGGCTAAGGTCAAAATACTAGGACCCAATTGTTGATAGACTCAAAACTGCTGCTTTATTCAAGGAAACAAGACTTGCTACCATGATGTAAAAAACATGTGAATGAACTTCCCTTTCCCTCTTTCTTGTAAAGGTTTAACGAGTCCAAGAAAGCAAACTCAGGACCATCTTCATTTTTGGCAAGCTCGAAGAAAAGATAGAAGAATGCTTGATAAAGCACTGATTCGTGGATTTTATGAGCCCGAACTAGTACATGATCGATGGTGTTTTCATAGTTTAGAGAGTTTGAAAAATCCAAAGAAGACTCCAGGGGGGTCCTTTTCGTCCAATTTAGTCTCCTGAGGCCGAAAAAGTATAAAACAAACCACAGAAGAACTCTCTTAGCTTCCGAAGAAGTAAGGCACACCTTTTTCATACTTAGTGAGGAAGGTCCAAAAAAGGTTAAATTACCACCTACCCAATGCTCCTTCAAAAGCAGCATATAGCCTGATTTTTACGAGTGTGAAGGAAGGCAAGATCACATGGAAAGAAGCATTTGATTACGAGAAATGGGTCTTACAACAATAAACTCGATGCTTTGTTCTTTATGGTTTAACGAGCATGACAAAGACATAAAGTACACTCGGAATCTTTTTTAATTTTAGGCCCAGAGCACAAAAAAGAGAAAACTAAGCTCATACCAGGTGTTCCTTTTCCGTAAGTTTAATCCCGCAGGTCCAGAAAAGTGATAAACCTATGCATGAGAATACACTTCTCAATTCTGAAGAAAAGAGAGTATTTCTTTCTCGTATTATTCCACATGGTCAGAGAAAGAGATAACCTACCACCAATGTGGATGCCCATTTACATATTCTTAACGAGCCTGAACGGACAAGTTTAATCGACAATCAAGTCTACTTTGAGGAGTCAGACCTAGGCCTAAAGAAACTCAATATCTTTCCCATGAAGTTTTAACGAGTCCAAAAAATTCAACTCGCGGCCTCCTTATTGTTTTTAGGAGCTCGAAGGAGAGCAAAAAGAATGCTCTAAATGCGAGGAGACGAGTTTCATAGGCAGGTGAAATTAGTTCCAAGCACAAGGAACAAACCTATGCATAATGCAAAGAAAGTGAGAAAGATAAGGACACTCAGGGAATGTCTCCTCACGGTAAAAGGTTTCAAGTTGCAAAGAAAAAATGATACAAGGCTTAGCGATGATGAGAACAAAGATGAGGGCTTATACAACAAGCTAAAATTATGGAAGCTGACATCAGGCTCATAAGCACGAGCAGGGCACATGCAAATGCATTTACAGCTTGAACAATAATACAAGGCCAGTAAACAGTTGTGAATCCAACTAAGAATCCTATCTCCAAGAAACAACAACATCAGGATCATATTCAAAAGAAAATATCTTATGCGGGTCACTTTGGAAGAAACACATGTGAATTTGCTATCTTGTACAAAAGGTAAAGTCAAGGTAGAATCGACCTAAGAAGATTCTATAGTACCAAGGCTCGAGGGTTTATAATCTTCAAGATCAACCTCAGAAGGAGAGCAAAGATCAACAAGGGAGATAGAGTCTGCAGGAACAAACTCAGTATCATGGGAGTTTGAAAAATTCATAAGAAAAATCAAACTCATCAGGATCACTGACTTGCTGATAAAAGGGAGAGTCAAAAGACTCAACAAGACCAACATAAGAAGAAAGGTTAGGCTTACTAGGAAAATTAGGGTTAGACTTACTCACAGCTGAACCAACATCCAAAAGAAGGTCAGATTGTATCAAAGACTCTTGGAAGACTTCATCCGAAGGAAGGAGATCATCCGAGATAGGACACATGTCTAAACTTTCAAATGGATCAACAGAGTGGAGAGCATGCTCCATAGTCTCTATAGGATGACTCACCTGGTCAACTGCTGGGCAAATTCCCAAGAAGTTAAGCATGAAAATAGAGGCTGCTTCTTAGTAGTAATTGAACGCAAAGGACATGAGGCCACATAGCTCACCTGTGGCGGGGTAGTGTCTACAAAAACAATGGGAATCAATAAAGGAAATACTTGATCTCTAGTTGGGTCAGGAGATGGATCAAGAAAATCCAACTGATTGATAGTGACAATTTATTCACCATGATTAAAGTACATCACACAAAATAATGTTGACACCACAACTTGCAAGGCACAGACATAATCATGTCTGAGGAGCATATTGAAGTCCAAGGGGTCTTCTATCACCATGAAGTCAAGTAAGACGGTCTTCCCAACCAAAGTAACACGTGTTTGAGCAAGAATTCCCAAGGCTATACAAGTTCTTCTATAAAACGCTGGTAACTGGCTAGCATTCGACACGAGGTTGGGAGATCCCATGCCTCACCAAGCACGAGTAGACAAGATACTAACTGAGGCTCCTTCATCAACAATGTAACAAGCAATCGTGTAGTGTTCAAATTTTGCCTTTATCTGGAAAGGTGCATCAGAAGGAAGGCGCAGCTCAACTAGGCTATCCCAATCAAAGGAAGCAATCTGAGAGCTTGGTGGGGGTTGATCCGAACCGAGTTCAATGCCCCCTTGTTCAGTAAGTTCTGAACTGGCAGTGAAGAAAATGTGACTAGCAGACACTTCACTCTCCAAAGGAAGAGTGGGATTGATCGACAATGGAATCGACTCAACCACTTCGTGAAATTCACTCTCCGAAGGGAGAGTGGGGTTGACCAAAGATGACATTGGCTCAATCACATCAGGATCACTCTCTGAAAGAAGAGTGGGATTGACCAAATATGAGATTGGTTCGACCACCTGATCAACCAAAGGTTGAGTAGTTTGTTGAGAAACTATAGGTTTTTCAGGAGAAGGAAATTATTGAGCCTTGGACCACACTCTTCACACCTCTGTGATAGCAGGGCACTGGTTAGTAAGATGATCTCCCTCGCATAGCTTACAAGGGAACTTAAGTTTGCACTTCGAATGACCAGTTTTCTCAATGGTGTCAACATCACTAGCAGTGGCTGACTGTTTGCTCTCAACATGACTTGCAGAGGATCAGAGTTTTCCCCCAGCATGAACACCAGAGGTTGGGTGACTAGGTCCAACCTCACTAAGAGAGTTTGGTTGTTGAGAGACTTTAAAATGTTCAAAAACGGGATGACCATGAAACCAAAATCTTCGCACCTCTGTGATAGAAGGGCATTTATAAGTAAGGTGGTCTCCCTCACAAAGCTTACAAGGAAACTTGGGCTTGTGTTTTGAATTGGTAGTCCTTTCAACAGTGTCAACATGACTCGCAGTGGTTGACGAATTGTCTTCAGCATGAACCATAGAGGCTGAGAGACTGCCCCCAGCGTGACTTGCAGAGCCTGAGAGACTGGTTCCAACATGACCTGCAGAGGTTGGATGGGCACCACCAACATGAACAATAGAGGTTGAATGGTTAGGATCAACATGCTTTGCAGCAGTTGAGTGTGTGCCCCTAGCATGAACTTCAGAGGCTGGGTGGATGGATCCAACATGAATTGCAGAGGTTGGATGGGGAGGTTCAACTTGAAAAATAGAGGTTGAACGGGTGCCCTCAGCATTAACTGCAGAGGCTGAGTGACTAGATCCAACGTGACCTATAAAGTTTGGAAGGATCCCACCAGCATGATCAACAGAGGCTGGGTGGTGAAGATCAACTTAAATTGCAGAGGTTGAGTGCTTAGATCCAACATGACCTACAAAGTTTGGATAGGTGCCCCGAGCATGAACAAGTGCCCCCTTGCTTATGTGCTTTCTTCCTATTCCTCCTTTTGTTTTAAAGGAAAGTTTCCTATGGCTAGGGTTTAAGAGGCCATCAACGTACTGGGGTTGAAAGGTGGATGTATAATGTTCAGCAAGCATATGTAAGCAAGTTTTAGAGATTAGAATGGTTCATACCTTGACAAACGAAGGTTTATCCAAGGATCCCTTCAATCCTCTTCTTGATCCTCTTCCTCCTCTTGCTCCAAGAGACTTGAAAAATGAATTATACCTTCCTCAAACCAAGATGACCACATATAGATTAATGATAATCGAAGAAACATGAAATAATAATCTGATTAACATCAACATCTAATCATAAACAAAGATTCAATCACACATTAAGCAATGATTTGGGAAGAAGAAGGACATCACATATTTATTAATCTTGAAAACAAGTACAAATATACCTTCTCTTCAAGTTTGGCACCTCACAAAACCTTGATCTGGTTCTGCTGCTTCTCTTCTCCAAGGAACTCAGCCTCCAAGCTCTGCAACACAAGGGGATGATCGCTAGGGAAAAGGTGTGGGCGAAGAGAGCTCCAAATTCTCCTACATAACAATGCAAATATTCAAGTCTCCTCTCATGGACCTCCCTACCTCTATTTATATGGTTAAGGAATAGTTAGTGGCGAAGACAAGGTAGTTACAACTGAAGCAGTCAGCTGCATAACTACCCAAACTACCCAAATTTAAAAAGACGTGTTTTTTGACATTTTCAGGAGGTGTACGTGGGTTGCAGAGACAACAGTCATGTACACGAGGAGGTATACATGGGTTGAAATTCATAAAGTTACGTATTTAAGGCATTCGTGACTATTATATATAGCAACTCGCGTACGTACGCGGGTTTTCCTTAAGGAAAGCCACATACACATCAACAAAACTCGTTTTTAGTATGTTTCTGTGAATTTTCAGACTTTGATGTCTTCTGGAAAGTTTTAGCTAACTGAAATAAGTTTCCAATGGTGAAGAGATGAAGTCAAACAGAGGTACATAACTCAAGATATGGGTCCTCCTAGTTAGGTGTTTTTTCAATGACTTTTCATGAAGTGTCATCATGGAAGTGTCAACATGCGACGAAAACATAGGAAAGTAGTCACACATAGAGATATAATAGATTCCCCCTAATGTATGAGGTTATAGGGGAAGATGATAGCTGAAATACATTATAAAGGAAACAACTGAGTATGGAGAGAGCAGAGAATCCAAGATCGAAAGGCTCGAACAAAGGTACCTAAAAGAGAGATAAATGTCAGACAAAAACTGATCTCTGGGACATACAAGTCCATATACAAATCATCACCATAAAGATACAGGTGGATCCAACATAAGTATAACTGATGAAACTATCATGGTCACTCAATATGCAAAAAGGCGCCATATCAAATCTAAAGGAGTCATGGCCACAAATGAACAAGGTGGATCCATACTCGACAATCAATCATAGCCACAAAAATACAAGGTGGAGCTATGTCCCAGCAAAATGTCATATAAAATGTAACAAGGTCTTGCGCAACTTGGACAATAGCAAAAAATGACGATGCTATTGTCAACCCAAGGTCTTCAATCCAAACCACCCAAAAGGTACAAATCCTAACCATGCGAATAAAGGAGCCGAAGTCAAACATGGAGGAAACCATTTGATTACTGGTCAATAATCAGGACCATTAACAAACGCGAGGGAAACCACCATTAATGAAAATGGTCACCAAGGTACCTAGTACATTCTAACAAGTGTGGTTACAAGGACTTGAAGTCGAACACTTGAAGAATCCATTGAGTAGGAGACATTAAGGTATTCCCACTACCCAATAGCGAGGGAAATTGCCACTGATGACTACAATCCCCAAGGTACTATCATAAAACTCTAAATCTCATCCCCAGAGCAAGATGTGTTGCAGTCAATAGGAAGAGATCCATTGGAAGGAAGGAATTAAGGCATCCTTCATCATCCAACACGAGGTAAGTCAAAGACTAATTGGATCTGGAATTGGTACTGAATTTCACAACAAGGACCACTGAAGACATGATGCAATGAATTGATACAAGGGAATGGCCGACACACAAGGTCAAGGAAACTGCAGAATGGCCGACAAAGGTTTAATCCTTAAACAGTGAGTATGATACAAAAGTGACTTATGCAGATTTTGACACAAAAAGTACCAATGAAACAAATCTACAATCTAGGAAACATTGACAGATTCCCCATATAATTGGAAAAGATACCAACTGGAGGAGTAAGAAACTCTGGATCAGGATAAGGTCAAAATACTAGGACCCAACTATTTATAGACTCAAAACTGGTGCTTTGTTCAAGGAAACAAGACTTGCTACCATGATGTAAAAAACATGTGAATGAACTTCCCTTCCCCTCTTTCTTGTAAAGG
>LPNX010298207.1:254993-267033 GCA_001517045.1 Pseudotsuga menziesii
TCGAGACCATATTCATTTTTGGCAAGCTCGAAGAAAAGATAGAAGAATGCTTGATAAAGCACTGATTCATGGATTTTATGAGCCTGAACTAATACATGATCGATGGTGTTTTCATAGTTTAGAGAGTCTGAAAACTCCAAAGAAGACTCCAGGGGGGTTCCTTTTCATCCAATTTAGTCTCCTGAGGCCGAAAAAGTATAAAACATACCAAAGAAGAACTCTCTTAACTTCTGAAGAAGAAAAGGTGCACCTTTTTCGTAGTTAGTTAGGAAGTTCCGAAAAATGTTAAATTACCACCTACCTAATGCTCCTTCAAAGGAAGCATATAGCCTGAGTTTTATGAGAGTGAAGGAAGGCAAGATCACTCGAAAAGATCCATTTAATTACGAGAAATGGGGCTTACAACAATAAACTTGATGCTTTGTTCTTTAGGGTTTAACGAGCATGACAAAGACATAAAGTACACTCAGAATCTTTTTCATGTTTTGGTCCAGAGAACGAAAAAGAGAAAACTAAGCTCATACTGGGGGTTCCTTTTCCGTAACTTTAGTCCCTCAGGTCCTAAAAAGTTATAAACCTATGCCTAAGAATACTCTTTTCAATTCCAAAGAAAAGAGAGTGTTCCTTTCTCGTATTATTCCACATGGTCCGAAAAAGCGATAACCTACCACTAATGTGGATTCCCATTCACATATTCTTAACGAGCCTGAACGGACAAGTTTACTCACCAATCAAATCTATTTTGAGGAGTCAGACCTATGCCTAAAGAAACTCAATATCTTTCTTGTGAAGTTTTAACGAGTTCGGAAAAGTCAACTCGTTGCCTCCTTACTATTTTTAATGAGCTCGAAGGAGAGAAAAAATAATGCTCTAAATGCGAGGAGATGGGTGTCATAGACAGGCAAAACTAGTTCCAAGGGAAAGGAACAAACCTATGCATAATGCAAGGAAAGTGAGCAAGATAAGGACACTCGTGGAACATCTCCTCGGGGTGAAAGGTGTCAAGTTTCAAAGGCAAAATGATACAAGGCTTAGCGATGATGAGAACAAAAATGAGGGCTTATACAATGAGCTAAGAGCATAGAAGCCGTCATCATGCTCATAAGCGCAAGCAGGGCACATGCAATTGCATTTACAGCTTGAACAATAAGACAAGGCCAGTAAACAATTGTGAATCCAACTAAGAATCCTGTCTCCAAGAAACAACAACATTGGGATCATATTCAAAATAAAAGATCTGATGCAGGTCAATTTGGAAAAAACACATGTGACTTTGCTATCTTCTACAAAAGGTAAAGTCAAGGCAGAATTGACCGAAGAATATTCTATAGTACCAAGGCTCGAGGGTTTATAATCTTCAATACCAACCTCGAAAGGAGAGAAAAGATCAACAAGAGAGATAGAGTCTGCGGGAAAAAACTCAGTATCACAGGAGTTGAAAAATTCATAATAAAAATCAAACTCATCAGGATCACTGACTTGCTGATATAAGGGAGAGTCAAAAGACTCAACAAGACCAACATAATAAGAAAGGCCAGGCTTACTAGGAAAATCAGGGTTAGACATAGTCACAACTGAACCAACATCCAAAATAAGGTCAGACTATATCAAAGACTCTAGGAATACTTCATCAGAAGGAAGGACATCATCCGAGATAGGACACATGTCTAAACTTTCAAATGGATCAACATAGTGGAGAGCACGCTCCATAGTCTGTATAGGATGACTCACCTGGTCAACTGTTTGGACCAAGTCCCGAGAAGTTAATCATGAAAACAGAGGCTACTTCTCAGTAGCAATTGAACGCAAAAGACATGAGTCCACATAGCTCACCTATGGCAGGGTAGTGTCTATAGAAACACTGGGAATCAATAAAGGAAATACCTGATCTCTAGTTGGGTCAGGAGATGGATCAAGAAAATCCAATTGATCGATAGTGACAATTTATTCTCCATGATTAAAGTGCATCACATGAAAGAATGTTAACACCACATCTTGAATGGCATAGACATAATCACGTCCGAGAATCATATTGAATTCCAAGGGGTCTTCTATCACCATGATGTCAACTAAGACGGTCTTCCCACCCAAAGTAACAGGTGTTTGAGCAAGAATTCCTAAGGCTATACAAGTTCTTCTACAAAACACCAGTAACTGACTAGCAGTTGGAACAAGGCTAGTAGTTCCCATGCCTCACCAAGCATGAGCATACTGGATACTAACTGAGGCTCCTTCATCAACAATGCAACGAGCAATCATGTATTGTTCAACCTTTATCTAGAAAGGTGCATCAGAAGGAAGGCACAACTCAACTAGGCTATCCCAATCAAAGGAAGCAATCCAAGAGCTTGGTGGGGGTTGATCCGAAGCAAGTTCAGTGCCCCTTGTTCAGTAAGTTCTGAACTGGAAGTGAAGAAAATGTGACTAGCAGACACTTCACTCTCCAAAGGAAGAGTGGGATTGATCGACAATGGAATCGATTCAACCACTTCTTGAAAGTCAATCTCTGAAGGGAGAGTAGGATTGACAAAATATGACATTGGTTCAATAAGATCAGGATCACCCTCTGAAAGAAGAGTGGGATCGACCAAATATGAGATTGGTTCAACCACCTGATCAACCAAAGGTTGAGTAGGTTGTTGAGAAACTATAGGTTGTTCAGGAGAAGGAAATTCTTGAGTCTTGTACCGCACTCTTCGCACCTCTACGATAGCAGGGCACTGGTGAGTAAGATGATCTCCCTCGCATAGCTTACAAGGGAACTTAATTTTTCACTTCGAACAACCAGTTTTCTCAATGATGTCAACATGACTAGCAGTGGCTGACTTTTTTCTCTCAACATGACCTGCGGAGGATAAGAGTTTTCCCCTAGCATGAACACCAGAGGCTTGGTTACTGGGTCCAACCTCACTAAGAGAGGTTGGTTGTTGAGAGACTTTAGAATATTCAAAAATGGGATGACCATGAAACCAAACTCTTCGCACCTCCATGATAAAAGGGCATTTATAAGGAAGGTGGTCTCCCTCACAAAGCTTACAAGAAAACTTGGGCTTGTTTTTTGAATGGGTAGTCTTTTCAACAGTGTCAACATGACTCACTGTGGTTGACGGATTGTCTTCAGCATGAACCATAGAGGCTAAGAGACTACCCCCAGCATGACTTGCAGAGGCTAAGAGACTGGTTCCAACATGACCTATAGAGGTTGTATGGGAACCACCAACATGAACAACATAGGTTGAATGGTTAGGCTCAACATGCTTTGTAGCAGTTGAGTGTGTGCCCCCAGCATGAACTTCAGAGGCTGGGTGGATGGATCCAAGATGACTTGCAGAGGTTGGATGGGGAGGTTCAACTTGAACAAAAGAGGTTGAACTAGTGCCCTCAGCATGAACTATAGAGGTTGAGTGACTGGATCCAACATGACCTAAAAAGGTTGGAAGGATCCCACCAGCATGATCAACAAAGTCTGGATGGTGAAGATCAACTTGAATTGCAGATGTTGAGTGCTTAGATCCAACATGACCTACAGAGGTTGGATAGGTGCCCCCAGCATGAACTGCAGAGGCTAGGTGGTGAGGTTCAACTTGACTTGCAGAGGTTGAACGAGTGCCCCCTTGCTTATGTGCCTTCTTCCTATTCCTCCTTCTATTGTAAAGGAAATTTTCCTATGGCTAGGGTTTAAGAGGCCATCTACATACTGGGGTTGAAACGTGGATGTATAATGTTCAGCAAGCATATATAAGCAAGTTTTAGAGATTATAATGGTTCATAACTTGACAAACGAAGGTTGATCCAAGCAGCCCTTCAATCCTCTTCTTGCTCCTCTTGCTCCTCTTGCTCCAAGAGACCTGCAAAATGAATTATGCCTTCCTCAAACCAACATGACCACATATAAATTAATGATAATCAAAGAAACATGAAATAATAATCTAATTAACATCAACATCTAATCATAAACAGAGATTCAATCACACATTGAACAATGATTTGGGAAGAAGAAGGACATCACATCTTTATTAATATTGAAAACAAGTAAAAATATACCTTCTCTTCAAGTTCGGCACCTCATGAAACCTTGATCTGGTTTTGCTGCTTCTCTTCTCCAAGGAACTCATCCTCCAAGCTCTACAAGACAAGGGGATAATCGCCAAGGCAAAGGTGTGGACAAAGAGAGCTCCAAATTCTCCAGCATAACAATGCAAAGATTCAAGTCTACTCTCATGGACCTCCCTACCTCTATCTATATGGTTAAAGAATAGTTAGTGGTGAAGACAAAGTAGTTATAACTGAAGGAGTCAGTTGCATAACTACCCAAACTACCCAAATTTCAAAAGACATGTTTTTTGACATTTTCAGGAGGCGTACGCAGGTTGCAGAGACAACAGTCGTGTACACAATGAGGTATACGCGGGTTGTAATGCAAAAAGTTGCGTATTTAAGGCTATTATATATAGCAACTCATGTACATATGCGGGTTTGCCTTAAGGAAACCCACGTACACATCAAAAAACTCATTTTTAGTGTGTTTTGAGGCATTTTTAGACTTTGGTGTCTTCTGAAACGTTTTAGCTAACTAAAATATATTTCCAATGGCATAGAGATGAGGTCAAACGAAGTTACAAAAATCAAGATATGGGTCCTCCAAGTTAGGTGTTTTTTGAGTGACTTTTCAGGAAGTGTCGACATGCGACGAAAACATAGGAAAGTAGTCACAGGCAGAGATGTGTCATTTTGAGCTATAACAGATGCCCTCTAATGTATGGGGTTAGTGGGGAAGATGATAGCTGAAATACATTATAAAGGAAACAACTGAGTATGGAGAGAGAAGAGAATCCAAGATTGTAAGGCTCGAACAAAGGTACCTGAAAGAGAAATAAATGTCAAACAAAAACTGATCTTTGGGACATACAAGTCCATATACAAATCATCACCATAAATATATAGGTGGATCCAACATATGTATAACTGATGAAACTATCATGGTCACTCAATATGCAAAAAGGCACCATATCAAATCTAAAGGAGTCATGGCCACAAATTAACAAGGTGGATCCATAATCGACAATTGATCATAGCCACAAAAATGCAAGGTGGAGCTATGTCCAAGAAAAATGTCATATAAAATGTAATAAGGTCTTTCCCAACTTGGGCAATAGCAAAAAATGACGATGCTATTGTCAGCCCAAGGTCTCCAATCCAAACCGCCCAAAAGGTACAAATCCTAACCATGTGAATAAAGGAGCTGAAGTCAAACATGGAGGAAACCGTTTGACTACCGGTCAATAATGAGGACCGTTAACAAATGCGAGTGAAACCACCATTAATGAAAATAGTCCCCAAGGTACCTAGTACATTCTAACAAATGTGATTACAAGGACTTGAAGTCGAACAGTTGAAGAATCCATCGAGTAGGAGACATTAAGGTATTCCCACTACCCAATAGCGAGGGAAATTGCCACTGATGACTACAATCCCCAAGGTACTGTCATAAAACTCTAAATCTCATCCCTAGAGCAAGATGTGTTGCAGTCGATAGGAAGAGATCCATTGGAAGGAAGGAATTAAGGCATCCTTTATCATCCAACATGAGGTAAGTCAAAGAATAATTGGATCTGGAATTGGTACTGAATTTCACAACAAGGACCACGAAAGACATGATGTAATGAACTGATACCAGGGAATGGCCAACACAAAAGGTCAAGGCAACTGGAGAATGGCTGACAAAGGTTTAATCCTTGAACAGTGAGCATGAAACAAAAGTGACTTATGCATCTTTTGACACAAAAAGAACCAAGGAAACAAATCTGCAATGTAGGAAACATTTACAGATTCTCCATATAATTGGAAAAGAGACCAAATTGAGGAGTAAGAAACTCTGAATCGGGATAAGGTCAAAATGCTAGGACCCAACTGTTGATAGACTCAAAGTGGTGCTTTGTTCAAGGAAACAAGACTTGCCGCCATGATGTAAAAAACATGTGAATGAACTTCCCTTCCCCTCTTTCTTGTAAAGGTTTAATGAGTCCAAGAAAGCAAACTCGAGGCCATATTCATTTTTGGCATGCTCAAAGAAAAGACAAAAGAATGCTTGATAAAGCACTAATTTGTGGATTTTACGAGCTCGAACTAGTACATGATCGATGGTGTTTTCATAGTTTAGAGAGTTTAGAAACTCCAAAGAAGACTCCAGGGAAGTGCTTTTTCATCCAATTTAGTCTCTTGAGGCTGAAAAAGTATAAAACATACCGAAGAAGAACTCTCTTAACTTCTGAAGAAGAAAAGGCGGACCTTTTTTGTACTTAGTCAGGTTGGTCCGAAAAAGGTTAAATTACCACCTACCTAGCGCTCTTTCAAAAGCAGCATATAGCCTGAGTTTTACGAGTGTGAAGGAAGGCAAGATCACTCGGAAATATCCATTTGATTATGAGAAATGGGGCTTACAACAATAAACTCGATGCTTTGTTCTTTAGGGTTTAACGAGCATGACAAAGATATAAAGTACACTCAGAATATTTTTCATGTTTTGGTCCAGAGCATGAAAAAGAGAAAACCAAGCTCATATAGGGGGTTCATTTTCTGTAAGTTTAGTCCCTTAGGTCTGGAAAAGTGATAAACCTATGCCTGAGAATACTCTTCTCAATTCCAAAGCAAAGAGATTGTTCCATTCTCGTATTATTCCACATGGTCCGAGAAAGCGATAACCTACCACTAATGTGGATGCCCATTCACATATTCTTAATGAACCTGAATGGACAAGTTTACTTGGCAGTCAGGTCTATTTTAAGGAGTTAGACCTGGGCCTAAAGAAACTCAATATCTTTCCTGTGAAGTTTTAACTAGTCCAGAAAATTCAACCTGTGGCCTGCTTACTGTTTTTAATGAGCTCGAAGGAGAGAAAAAAAAATTCTCTAAATGCAAGGAGACGAGTGTCATAGACAGGAAAAACTAGTTCCAAGTGCAAGGAACAAACCTATGCATGATGCAAGGAAAGTGAGAAAGATAAGGACACTCGGGGAACATCTCCTTCGGGTAAAAGGTGTCAAGTTGCAAAGGCAAAATGATACAAGGCTTAGCAATGATGAGAATAAATATGAGGGCTTATACAACGAGCTAAAAGCGTGGAAGCTGGCATCAGGCTCATAAGCACGAGTAGGAAACATGCAAATGCATTTACAGCTTGAACAATAAGACAAGGCCAATAAACAATTGTGAATCCAAATAAGAATCCTATCTCCAAGAAAAAACAACATCAGGATCATATTAAAAAGAAAAGATCTGATGCGGGTCACTTTGGCAAAAACACATGTGACTTTGCTATCTTATACAAAAGATAAAGTCAAGGCAGAATCGACCGAAGAATATTCTATAGTACCAAGGCTCGAGGGTTTATAATCTTCAAGATCAAACTCAGAAGGAGAGCAAATATCAACAAGGGAGATAGAGTCTATAGGAACAAACTCAGTATCACGGGAGTTGAAAAATTCATAAGAAAAATCAAACTCATCAGGATCACTAACTTGCTGATAAAAAGGAGAGTAAAAAAGACTCAACAAGACCAACATAAGAAGAAAGGTCAGGATTACTAGGAAAATTAGGGTTAGACTTAGTCACAACTTAGCCAACATCCAAAAGAAGGTCATACTGTGTCAAAGACTCTAGGAAGACTTCATCTGAAGGAAGGAGATCATCCAAGATAGGACACATGTCTAAACTTTCAAATGGATCAACAGAGTGGAGAGCATGCTCCATAGTCTCTATAGGATGACCCACCTGGTCAACTGCTAGGACCAAGTCCTGAGAAGTTAAGCATGAAAACAGAGGCTGATTCTTAGTAGCAATTGAACACAAAGGACATGAGGCCACATAGCTCACCTGTGGCAGGGTAGTTTCTATAGAAACACTGGGAATCAATAAAGGAAAGACCTAATCTCAAGTTCAGTCAATAGATGGATCATGAAAATCCAACTGACTGATAGTGACAATTTCTTCGCCATGATTAAAGCACATAACATGAAATAATGTTGACACCATAGCTTGCATGGCATATACATAATCACATCCGAGGAGCATATTGAAGTCCAAGGGGTCTTCTATCACCATGAAGTCAACTAAGATGGTTTTCCCACCCAAATTAATAGATGTTTGAGCAAGAATTCCCAAGGCTATGCAAGTTCTTCTATCAAACGCCAGTTACTGACTAGTAGTCGACACAAGGCTGGGAGATCCCATGCCTTGCCAAGCACGACCAAACAAGATACTAACTGAGGCTGCTTCATCAACAATGCAATGAGCAATCGTGTATTGTTCAACTTTGACCTTTATCTAGAAAGGTGCATCAGAAGGAAGGCGCGGCTCAATTAGGCTATCCCAATTAAAGGAAGCAATCTGAGAGCTTGGTGGGGGTTGATCCGAAGCGAGTTCAATGCCCCCTTATTCAGTAAGTTCTAAACTGGCAGTGAAGAAAATGTGACTAACAGACACTTCACTCTCCAAAGGAAGAGTGGGATTGATTAACAATGGAATCGATTCAACCACTTAATGAAAGTCACTCTCTGAAGGGAGAGTGGGATTGACCAAACATGAAATTGGTTCAATCACATCAGGATAACTCTCTGAAAGAAGATTGGGATCGAAAAAATATGAGATTGGTTCGACCAAATGATCAACCAAAGGTTGAGAAGGTTGTAGAGAAACTATAGGTTGTTCAGGAGAAGGAAATTCTTGAGTCTTGGACCACACTCTTCGCACCTCTCTGATAGCAGGGCACCAGTGAGTAAGATGATCTCCCTCGCATAGCTTACAAGGGAACTTATGTTTTCACTTTGAACGACCAGTTTTCTCAACGGTGTGAACATGACTAGCAGTGGCTGACTGTTTGCTCTCAACATGACCTGTACAGGATGAGAGTTTGTCGCCATCATGAAAACCAGAGGTTGGGTGACTGGGTCCAACCTCACCAAGAGAGGTTGGTTGTTGAGAGACTTTAGAATGTTCAAAAATGGGATGACCATGAAACCAAAATCTTTGCACCTCCATGATAGAAGGGCATTTATAAGTAAGGTGGTCTTCCTCACAGAGCTTACAAGGAAACTTGGGCTTGTGTTTTGAATGGGTAGTCTTTTCAACAGTCTCAACATGACTCGCAGTGGTTGACGGATTGTCTTCAGCATGAACCACAGAGGCTGAGAGACTACCCCCAGCATGATTTGTAGAGGTTGAGAGACTAGTTCTAACATGACTTACAGAGGTTGGATGGGCACCACCAACATGAAAAATAGAGGTTGAATGGTTAGGATCAACATGCTCTGCAGTAGTTGAGTGTGTGCCCCCATCATGAACTTCATAGGCTAGGTGGATGGATCCAAAATGACTTGCATAGGTTGTATGGGGAGGTTCAACTTGAACAATAGAGGTTGAACAGGTGCCCTCAGCATGAACTACAAAGGCTGAGTGGCTGGATCCAACGTGACCTATAAAGGTTGGAAGGATCCCACCAGCATGATCAACAGAGGCTGGATGGTGAAGATCAACTTGAATTGCAGAAGTTGAGTGGTTAGATCCAACATGACCTATAGAGGTTGGATAGGTGCCCCCAGCATGAACTGCAGAGGCTGGGTGGTGAGGTTCAACTTGAATTGTAGAGGTTGAACAAGTGCCCCCTTGCTTATGTGCCTTCTTCCTATTCCTCCTTCTGTTGTAAAGGAAAGTTTCCTATGGATAGGGTTTAATAGGCCATCAATGTACTAGGATTGAAAGGTGGATGTATAATGTTCAACAAGCATATATAAGCAAGTTTCATAGATTAAATTGGTTCATACCTTGACAAACGAAGGTTGATCCAAGAAGCCCTTCAATCCTCTTCTTGCTCCTCTTGCTCCTCTTCCTCCAAGAGACCTGCAAAATGAATTATACCTTCCTCAAACCAACATGACCACATGTAAATAAATGATAAACAAAGAAACATGAAAGAATAATCTGATTAACATCAACATCTAATCATAAATAGTGATTCAATCACACATTGAATAATGATTTGGGAAGTAGGACATCGCATATTTATTAATCTTGAAAACAAGTACAAATATATCTTCTCTTCAAGTTCGGCACCTCACAAAACCTTGATCTGGTTCTGCTACTTCTCTTCTCCAAGGAACTCAGCCTCCAAGCTCTGTAGCACAAGGGGATGATCGGCAAGGCAAAGGTGTGGACAAAGAGAGCTCCAAATTCTATAGCATAACAATGCAAAGATTCAAGTCTCCTCTCATGGACCTCCCTACCTCTATTTATATGGTTAAGGAAGAGGTAGGGGTGAAGAAAAAGTGGTTACAACTGAAGGAGTCAGTTGCATAACTACCCAAACTACCGAAATTTCAAAAGACGTCTTTTTTTACATTTTCAGGAGGCATACACGGCTTGCAGAGACAACAGTTGCATACATGAGGAGGTATACGTGGGTTGCAATGCAGAAGTTCACATATTTAAGGTGTACGCGTCTATTATATATATTAATTCACGTACGTACGTGGGTTTGCCTTAAGGAAACCTGCGTACACATCAAAAAAATCATTTTTAGGGTATTTTTCTACATTTTTAGACTTTGGTGTCTTCTAGAAAGTTTTATCTAACTAAAATATATTTCCAATGGAGCAAAGATGAGCTCAAACGGATTTACAAAACTCAAGATATGGGTCCTCCAAGTTAGGTGTTTTTTCAGTGACTTTTCATGAAGTGTCATCATGGAAGTGTCGACATGCGATGAAAACATAGCAAAGTAGTCACAGGTAGAGATATAACAGATGCCCCCTAATGTATGAGGTTAGAGGGGAAGATGATAGCTGAAATACATTATAAAGGAAACAACTAAGTATGGAAAGAGCAGAGAATCCAAGATCGAAAGGCTCGAACAAAGGTACCTGAAAGAGAGATAAATGTCAGACAAAAATCGATCTCTGGGACATACAAGTCCATATACAAATCATCACCATAAAGATACAAGCGGATCTAACATAAGTATAACTGATGAAACTATCATGGTTGCTCAATATGCAAAAAGGAGCCATATCAAATCTAAAGGAGTCATGGCCACAAATGAACAAGGTGGATCCATATTCGACAATCAATCATAGCCACAAAAATACAAGGTGGAGCTATGTCCCAGCAGAATGTCATATAAAATGTAACAAGGTCTTGCGCAACTTGGGCAATAGCAAAAAATGACGATGCTATTGTCAGCCCAAGGTCTTCAATCCAAACCGCCCAAAAGTTACAAATCCTAACCATGTGAATAAAGGAGCTGAATTCGAACATGGAGGAAACCGTTTGATTACCAATCAATAATGAGGACCGATAACAAACGCGAGGGAAACCACCATTAATGAAAATGGTCCCCAAGGTACCTAGTACATTCTAACAAGTGTGATTACAAGAACTTGAAGTCAAACACTTGAAGAATCCATTGAGTAGGAGACATTAAAGTATTCCCACTACCCAATAGCGAGGGAAATTTCCACTGATGACTACAACCCCCAAGGTACTATTATAAAACTCTAAATCTCATCCCCAAAGCAAGATGTGTTGTATTCGATAGGAAGAGATCCATTGGAAGGAAGGAATTAAGGCATCCTTTATCATCCAACACGAGGTAAGCCAAAGACTAATTGGATCTGGAATTGGTACTGGATTTCACGACAAGGACCACCGAAGGCATGATGTAATGAACTGATACTAGGGAATGGCTGACACAAAAGTTCAAGGCAAATGTAGAATGGCTGACAAAGGTTTAATCCTTGAATAGTGAGCATGAAACAAAATTGACTTATGCAGCTTTTGACACAAAAAGGACCAACGAAACAAATCTACAATGTAGGAAACATTGACAGATTCCCCATATAATTGGAAAAGAGACCAACTGGAGGAGTAAGAAACTCTGAATCGGGATATGGTCAAAATACTAGGACCCAACTGTTGATAGACTCAAAATTGGTGCTTTGTTCAAGGAAACAAGACTTGCTGCCATGATGTAAAAAACATGTGAATGAAC
>LPNX010298207.1:270541-313320 GCA_001517045.1 Pseudotsuga menziesii
TGCACTCAGCTGCAGATCCCTTCGGTCTTTAACAGTCGCGCACACAGCAGCAGGCCTCTGCGCACACAGCTGCAGATCTTTCTTACTCTTTTTACAAAACCCTCTGCACACACAGCTGCAGAGGTCATCCACGCACACAGCTGGGACTTAACCTTTCCTTACAAAACCAGCCTTAGCTTTGCCTTAATCTTTCTTTACATCAAAAGCCTAACTTTTTCTTATTTACAAAATTACCTATTTATACATCGCGCTATTACAAAACCATGGCTTCAAACCATGGGCACCCAAAAACCCTAAACCCTGGATTTAAACCATGGGTTTATTACAAAAGGGGGTTTTGACTTACCCTGACACCCCTAAGACTATTTTGACCCGTAACTCCGCTTACAAACAACCGTGAAGTTACCAAAACTAATAATCCTTAGGGTACGCGCCCCAACAGTTAAGAACTGACTCAAGGTGTTCACAGCAAAGCAAATGTCTAGTCTCGTGTCTGTCAGGTACATTAATGACCCAATCATCTGATGATACACCATAGCATCAACCGTATCTAAAGAAGCATCATTCAATAACTTCAGGTTTGATGCCATAGGTGTGGCCATAATCTTGCAGTCCATCATCTCGAACCTCTTGAGGATCTCTACTGCATACTTCCCTTGTCCAAGGAAGATTCCATCCACACTCTGCCACACCTCCATACCTAGAAATTAATGCATCATACCCAAGTCCTTCATCTCGAACTTGGCAGCAAGCTTTCTCTTTGTATCAGTAATCAACCCATCCATACCTGTCACAAATAGATCATCTACATATAGTAGAATCATCACTGGGTTTCCATCTTCAACCTTGTAGTAAAGGTTGGAATCTGCTTTACTCTTGGTAAAGCCCAAACTAGATAGAAAGCTATCAATTCTGTCATACCATGTCCTGGGTGCCTATTTCAAACCATACAGGGCTTTCTTTAATCTGCATATATGAGACTCCCTCTCATGTGTCTCAAAACCGAGTGGTTGTTCTACATACACTTCCTCTTCCACTACACCATTCAAGAAAGCAGTCTTGACATCCATTTGGTGTATCTTCCATTTCATCACTGCAGCTAGAGCAAGTACTGATCTGATGGAAGTGTATCTGGCTACAGGTGCAAAGGTCTCCTCATAGTCTATTCCTTCTTTCTGAGAGAAACCTCGAGCTACAAATCTTTCTTTATACTTTTCAATGCTACCATCTGCAGCATGCTTGATCTTGTAGATCCATTTGGAAGTTACAACTGACCTCCTATCTGGTCTTGGGACAACATCCCAAACATCATTCTTCATGATCTATTGGTACTCTTTGATCATAGCATCCTTCCATTCTTTCTGTTCTGCTGCTTCTTCATAACTGGAAGGTTATTTATCAATGAAATCACATAGTAAAGCTACATACCCGGAACAAGATCTGGTCCTCTTTCTTTCTCTGTGATTCTCTTCTGGAGCCCCATATCTTTCTGCACCTTGGATAAGTTCTTGTACCCAAGCAGGTTTCCTCTTATGAGGATTCTTCTCCAGAGGTGGATCTACAGGCCTTTGTGGTTCTTCGAATTCTCAATCTTCTTCTCGACTTTCTTCATTCATGGTTGTATCATGAATTCTTGGTGCTTCTGCTTCTTCAGGTTCTTTAGCAGGTCTCTTTCTGGATTTGTTGTAAGCTGTGTCTTCATCAAATGTCACATCCCTACTGATGTCAATCTTCTTATATCCTAGAAAATATATTCTGTAAGCCTTCGAGCTTTCAGATTATCCCACAAATATACCCTTCTTTCCTGAAGGATCTAATTTGGTCCTCTTCTCTTTTGGAATATGGATGTACATAGGACAGTCGAATATTTTGAGATGGATGACTTCTGGTTTCTTGCCGGAGAATACTTCTTTAGGAGTCTTGTTCTCGATTACTCTATGTGGAGTACGGTTCTGTACATACACCATTGTTCTGGCAGCTTCCGCCCAAAGATGCATAGGAAGATCTTGATCATGAAGCATTGCTTTTGCAGCTTCCATGATATTTCTATTCTTCTGTTCTGCAACCCCATTCTGTTGTGGATTATAAGGAGTGGACAACTCCCTCTTAATCCCTGATTCTTTGCATAGTTCTTTACATTCATTTGAAGTGAATTCTCCGCCATTATCTAATCGAATGGTCTTGATCTTCTTTCCAATATGGTTTTCGATCAAGGCTTTGAATTCTTTGAACTTACTGAATACTTCGTCTTTGTTCTTCATGAAGTAAACCCATGTCTTCCTAGAAAAGTCATCAATAAAAGAAACATAATATGCATACCCGCTTAGAGAGTTTGATGACATAGTACCACATACATCGGAGTGGATGATTTCCAAGATTCCTTTTGCTTTGCTCTCACTGCTTGGAAATGTCTTCTTTGTATTCTTTCCTTTCGCACATCCTTTGCAGACCCCATCATGTTTTGCTTGTATTTCTGGAAGACCTTCAACATCTTTGCTTGCAATAGGTAGTGCTCTGTAATGCACATGTGCAAGAATTCTATGCCAAAGTTCACTTAGCTCTACTGTCTCATGGACCAAGGCTTGTTCTGGATGGCCCTTCAATTTGTACAATCCTCCTTCTTGTTCTCCAATCACTATAGCATCATCGATAGTCTTTCCTTTTGGCCACATGATGACTTGACCATCTATGAATGCAACCCGTATTCCTTTTGCATATAATGCTGATATGGAGAGAAGGTTCGTTTTGAGTCCTGGCACAAACAATACTTCTTTCATTGTTAGATATTTTCTAGAGTCTAACTTATATGAAGATTCCCCACTACCTTTTATTGGATATTGGTAGTCATCTCCTAGCTTTACCTTATGAGGTGATTCATGTTCTGATAGTCTAACAAAGGATTCCTTGAATCCAGACTAATGTTTGGAAGCCCCACTGTCTATAAGCCAATCATCACTACCATGAGTAATGTTACCTATGAGAGCTGATATCAGAACATATGCATCCTCGCTTGAAGAATCTTCACTTTCATATCCGAATCTTTTCCTGGATGGTTCATCATCCTCTGCAGCATGAGCATAATGTCTTCTTTTGTTGCTCTTCTTTACTATCTTCTGTTTGTTAGGACAATTCCTTGCATAGTGTCCTGATTCTTCACAAGTATAACATATTATCCTAGATACATCTCTTCTAGTATTATTTTTGTGAAAGTACTTACCTCTAGAACCATTAGATTTTCTCTTGCTTAACTTGGGGTGAGACTTGGAGTGTACTGTAAGAGCTTGGTCTTCACTTCCCATCTTCTCTTCTAAAGCTGCTATCCGAGCTTCTTCTTGAGAGCACTCTTCCCATAGTCTGCTAAAATTGACTAACTTCTTCCTAGCACAGATTCCTTGGATGAAAGAATCCCATGACCTAGGAAGGCCATTCAATGTAGTCATTACAATCTCTGCATTTTCCACTTCTTCATCAACTACTTCTAGTTTCTCTTTTATCTGAGAAACTCTTGTGAAGTAAGACTGGATTGTTTCTGCATTCTGAATCTTCACATTCTTCAGTTGGTTTCTCAGGGTCATCTTCCGATTGATGTTCTTCCCTTCAAACAATTTGGTTAGGGCATCAAACATAGCTTTAGGTGTCTTAAGAGAGGACACCTATGGGATAAGGTGATCCTTGATAGAATCAGCAATGATCCTCTTTTCCATAACCATCTTCTTCTTATGTAAGGCCTTTGCCTCATCTCCCTCTGGAACTGGAACCTCCTCATGGATGTAGGAGTCTAATTCATTTTCTTCCAGGACCAAGGAGATCCTATACTTCTAGGATCGGAAGTTTTCAGCTCCCTCAAGATTTTCATCAATCTTGGTATGATGAGACATATTAAATGAGAACCTCAAATGGAAATACAAAAGATTTTAGATCTTACCAGGTTCAAGATGTCAGATCTGAAACTTGAGCTGAAATCCTGCAGCGCTGGTTCAGGAGCAAATTAGGGTTTTACTTTTTCAGAGTTTTGTCTACCCAAATTCCTTGAAATTTGTCCCTAACTTTGATTTTGGGGAGGAGATCAATCCAGGCCTGGGCTCACTGGAAAATTCCTCTTCTGTGAGAAGCCTAAATTTTTGACAGCAGTGACAGGTCCAAAACTGAAAAACCTCAGAATTGGATTCTGCTTCAATAGAAAGATGCGCCCTAAGGAGGAGAGTTGTTCCACCTTACTTTTGCTGAAAATATGTGAAGGAAGATCCATAAACTAGGAATCCCTAGTTCCTGCAGCTGCACAGTGTCTTCTTCTCAGGTTAGCTTTGATACCATGTTAGTTTTTCAACATTAAGCTAGCATTATGTTAGGATCTTTACTAAGATAATAACAAGTACAGCAATCAAACACAAGAGACAATGAACACAATGTTTTTGATCGGGGAAACCATAAATGGAGAAAACCCCGCGACTTTTTTAGAGATAGAATCAGCACAAGATGTAAAACCCCAAAATAGTAAGATGCACTTCCGACAGCAGTAATCTTCTTCTTGTCTAGCCCCAGTTTCTTCTCCTTCCTCAACTATGTGCTACACTTGAATGTGTGAGTTATGTGTGCTAAATAGAGATCCCAGCTCTCTATTTATACTAATCCCGACATGACTAATACCCTACTAGGGCCGACCTCTACTTGGAGAGTCTAATAACCCTAGTTCCCCGGAACTGCGGGGACTTTAACCCTTACACAATCAGAGGGTTACCCACTATGACTTGACATGACTTGTTTACATTATTGATCCTCCCGATTGGAACATCGGGGCATGACAACATGACTCAAATACATAATAGATACATCTCGGAATAAACATCGGGTTACAATACATAAGATACATAGATGAATACATTCCAAAGTTACAAATACATCAACATGGTCCAGAGCACGAAAAAGAGAAAACTAAGCTCATACCAAGGGTTCCTTTTCTGTAAGTTTAGTCCCTCGAGTTCAAAAAAAGTGATAAACCTATGCCTAAGAATACTCTTCTCAATTCCAAATAAAAGAGAGTGTTCCTTTCTCGTATTATTCCACATGGTCTGAGAAAGTGATAACCTACCACCAATGTGGATGCCCATTCACATATTCTTAACGAGCCTGAATGGACAAGTTTACTCGGCAGTCAAGTCTATTTTGAGGAGTCAGACCTAGGCCTAAATAAACTCAATATCTTTCCCGTGAAGTTTTAACGAGTCCGGAAAAGTCAACTCATGGCCTCCTTAGTGTTTTTAACGAGCTCAAAGGAGAGAAAAAAGAATGCTCTAAATGTGAGGAGATAAGTCTCATAGACATGCGAAACTAGTTCCATGCGCAAGGAACAAACCTATGCATAATGCAAGGAAAGTGAGCAAGATAAGGACACTTGGGGAACATCTCCTCAGGGTAAAAGGTGCCAAGTTGCAAAGGAAAATTGATACAAGGATTAGCGATGATGAGAACAAATATGAGGGCTTATACAACCAGCTAAAAGCGTGGAAGTCGGCATAAGGATCATAAGCGTGAGCAGGGCACATGCAAATACATTTACAGCTTGAACAATAAGACAAGGCCAGTAAATAGTTGTGAATCCAACTAAGAATCATGTCTCCAAGAAACAACAACATTAGGATCATATTCAAAAGAAAGGATCTGATGTGGGTCACTTTGGCAGAAACACATGTGACTTTGCTATCTTCTACAAAAGGTAAAGTCAAGGCAGAATCGACCGAAGAAGACTCTATAGTACCAAGGCTCGAGGGTTTATAATATTCAAGATCAACCTCCAAAGGAGAGAAAAGATCAACAAGGGAGATAGAGTCTACAAGAAAAAACTTAATATCACGGGAGTTGAAAAATTCGTAAGAAAAATCAAACTCATCGGGATCACTGACTTGTTGATAAAAGGGAGAGTCAAAAGACTCAACAAGACCAACATAAGCAGAAAGGTCAAGCTCACTAGGAAAATCGGGTTAGAATTAGTCACAACTGAACTAACATCCAAAAGAAGGTCAGACTGTATCAAATACTCTAGGAAGACTTCATCCAAAGAAAGGAGATCATCCGAGATAGGACACATGTCTAAACTTTCAAATGGATCAACAGAGTGGAGAGCATGCTCCATAGTCTGTATAGGATGACTCACCTGGTCAACTGTTGGGACCAAGTTTCAAGAAGTTAAGCATGAAAACATAGGTTGCTTCTCAGTAGCAATTGAACATAAAGGACATGAGGCCACATAGCTCACCTGTGGCGGGGTAGTGTCTATAGAAACACTGGGAATCAAGAAAGGAAAGACCTGATCTCTAGTTGGGTCAGGAGATGGATCAAGAAAATCCAACTGATTGATAGTGACAATTTCTTCACCATGATTAAAGTACATCACACAAAATAATGTTGACACCACAGCTTGCATGGCATAGACATAATCACGCCTGAGGAGCATATTGAAGTCCAATGGGTCTTCTATCACCATGAAGTCAACTAAGACAGTCTTCCCACCCAAAGTAACAGGTGTTTGAGCAAGAATTTCCAAGGCTATACAAGTTCTTCTATCAAACGCCAATAACTAACTAGCAGTTGACACAAGGCTGGGAGATCCCATGCCTCACCAAGCATGAGCAGACAAGATACTAACTAAGGCTTCTTCATCAACAATGCAACGAGCAATTGTGTATTGTTCAACTTTGACCTTTATCTGGAAAGGTGCATCAGAAGGAAGGTGCGGCTCAACTAGGCTATCCCAATCAAAGGAAGCAATCCGAGAGCTTGGTCGGGGTTGATCCGAAGCGAGTTTAGTGCCCCCTTGTTCAGTAAGTTATGAACTCGTAGTGAAGAAAATGTGACTAGCAGACACTTCACTCTCCAAAGGAAGAGTGGGATTGATCGACAATGGAATCGATTCAACCACTTTGTGAAAGTCACTCTCCGAAGGGAGAGTGGGATTGACCAAATACGACATTGGTTCAATCACATCAGGATCACTCTCTGAAAGAAGAGTGGGATCCACCAAATATGAGATTGGTTCGACCACTTGATCAACAAAAGGTTGAGTAGGTTGTTGAGAAACTATAGGTTATTCAGAAGAAGGAAATTCTTGAGTCTTGGACCACACTCTTCGCACCTCCGCAATAGCAGGGCACTGGTGAGTAAGATGATCTCCCTCGCATAGTTTACAAGGGAACTTAAGTTTGCACTTCAAACGACCAATTTTCTCAACGATGTGAACATGACTAGCAGTGGCTGACTATTTGCTCTCAACATGACCTGCAGAGGATGACAGTTTGCACCTAGCATGAACACCAGAGTCCTGGTGACTAGGTCCAACCTCACTAAGAGAGGTTGGTTGTTGAGAGACTTTAGAATGTTAAAAAATGGAATGACCATGAAACCAAAATCTTCACACCTCCACGATAGAATGGAATTTATAAGTAAGGTGGTATCCCTCACAAACATTACAAGGAAAATTGGGCTTGTGTTTTGAACAGGTAGTCTTTTCAACAGTGTCAACATGACTCACAGTGGTTGATGGATTGTCTTCAGCATGAACCACAGAGGCTAAGAGACTTCCCCTGCATGACTTGCAGAGGCTAAGAGACTGGATCCAACATGACCTGCAGAGGTTGGATGGGCACCACCAACATGAACAACAAAGTTTGAATGGTTAGGATCAACATCATTTGCAGCAGTTGAGTGTGTGCCCCCAGCATGAACTTCAGAGGCTGGGTGGATGGATCCAACATGACTTGCAGAGGTTGGATGGGGAGGTTCAACTTGAACAAAAGAGGTTGAACGGGTGCCCTCAGCATGAACTACATAGGCTGAGTGACTGGATCCAACGTGACCTATAAAGGTTGGAAGGATCCCACTAGCATGATCAACAAAGGCTGGATGGTGAAGATCAACTTGAATTGTAGAGGTTGAGTGCTTAGATCCAACATGACCTATAGAGGTTGGATAGGTGCCCCAGCATGAACTACAGAGGCTGGGTGGTGAGGTTCAGCTTGACTTGCAGAGGTTGAATGAGTGCCCCCTTGCTTATGTGCCTTCTTCCTATTCATCCTTATGTTGTAAAGGAAAGTTTCCTATGGCTAGGGTTTAAGAGGCCATCAACATATTGGGGTTGAAAGGTGGATGTATAATGTTCAACAAACATATATAAGCAAGTTTCAAAGATTAGAATGGTTCATAACTTGACAAACAAAGGTTGATCCAAGCAGCCATTCAATCCTCTTCTTACTCCTCTTGCTCCAAGAGACCTACAAAATGAATTACACCTTCCTCAAACCAACATGACCACATATAAATTAATGATAATCAAAGAAACATGAAATAATAATCTGATTAACATCAACATCTAATCATAAACAGAGATTCAATCACACATTGAAAAATGATTTGGGAAGAAGAAGGACATCACATATTTATTAATCTTGAAAACAAGTACAAATATACCTTCTCTTCAAGTTCAGCAACCCATGAAACCTTGATCTGGTTCTGCTGCTTCTCTTCTTCAAGGAACTCAGCCTCCAAGCTCTGCAACACAAGGGGGTGATCGCCAGGGCAAAGGTGTGGACAAAGAGAGCTCCAAATTCTCCAGCATAACAATGCAAAGATTCAAGTCTCCTCTCACGGATCTCCCTACCTCTATTTATATGGTTAAGGAAGAGTTAGGGGTGAAGACAAAGTAGTTACAACTGAAGGAGTCAGTTGCATAACTACCCAAACTACCCAAATTTCAAAAGAGGTGTTTTTTGACATTTTTAGGAGGCGTACACAGGTTACAGAGACAACAGTCGCATACACGAGGAGGTATACGTGGGTTGCAATACAAAAATTCATGTATTTAAGGTGTACGTGACTATTATATATAGCAACTCATGTACATACGCAGGTTTTCCTTAAGGAAACCCACGTACACATCAAAACACTCATTTTTAGGGTATTTTTGGGCATTTTCAGACTTTGGTGTCTTCTGGGAAGTTTTAGCTAATTGAAATATATTTCCAATGGCATAGATATGAGGTCAAATGGAGTTAAAGAACTCAATATATGGGTCCTCCAATTTAGGTGGTTTTTCAGTGAATTTTCATGAAGTGTCGTCATGGAAGTGTCGACATGCCACAGAAACATAGGAAAGTAGTCACAATCAGAGATGTGTCATTTTGAGCTATAATAGATGCCCCTTAATGTATGAGGTTAGAGGGGAATACGATAGATGAAATAGATCATAAAGGAAACAACTGAGTATGGAGAGAGCAGAGAATCCAAGATCAAAAGGCTTGAACAAAGGTACCTGAAAGAGAGATAAATGTCAGACAAAAACTGATCTCTGGGACATACAAGTCCATATACAAATCATCACCATAAAGATACAGGAGGATCCAACATATGTATACCTTATGAAACTATCATGGTCGCTCAATATGCAAAAAGGAGCCATATCAAATCTAAAGGATTCATGGCCACAAATGAACAAGGTGGATCCATACTCGACAATCGATCATAGTCACAAAAATACAAGGTGGAGGTCCCAGCAAAATGGCATATAAAATGTAACAAGGTCTTGCACAACTTGGGCAATAGAAAAAAATGACAATGCTATTGTTAGCCCAAGGTCTTTAATCCAAACCGCCCAAAAGGTACAAATCCTAACCATGCAAATAAAGGAGCTGAAGTCAAACATGGAGGAAACCGTTTGATTACCGGTCAATAATGAGGACCGTTAACAAACACGAGGGAAAGCACCATTAATGAAAATGGTCCCCAAGGTACCTAGTACATTCTAACAAGTGTGATTACAAGGACTTGAAGTCAAACACTTGAAGAATCCATTGAGTAGGANGTGAGGGAAATTTCCAGTGATGACTACAACCCCCAAGGTACTGTCATAAAACTCTAAATCTCATCCCCATAGCAATATGTGTTGTAGTCAATAGGAAGAGATCCGTTGGAAGGAAGGAATTAAGTCATCCTTCATCATCCAACACGAGGTAAGTCAAAGACTAATTGGATATGGAATTGGTACTAAATTTCACGACAAGGACCGCCGAAGACATGATGTAATGAACTGATACCAGGGAATGGCCGAAACAAAAGGTCATGGCAGCTGCAGAATGGCCGACAAAGGTTTAATCCTTGAATAGTGAGCACAACACAAAAGTGACTTAGGTATCTTTTGACACAAAAAGGACCAATGAAACAAATCTGCAATGTAGGAAACATTGACAGATTCCCCATATAATTGGAAAAGAGACCAACTGGAGGAGTAAGAAACTCTGAATCGGGATAAGGTCAAAATAATAGGACCCGACCGTTGATAGACTCAAAACCTGTGCTTTGTTCAAGGAAACAAGACTTGTTGCATGATGTAAAAAACATGTGAATGAACTTCCCTTCCCCTCTTTCTTGTAAAGGTTTAATGAGTCCAAGAAAAATAAGAAGAACATATAAAAGAAAAATGTAGGTAGTTAGGTATTAGGTCGAGGAGAATTTCGGTGTAAAAAACATGTTTTGTAATGTAATCAAGGTTGGAGCCCATGAGAGTGAGACTCATTTGTAACTAACTATTTCATGTGTTGTTATTTTACATTCTGTACTTCATTTTTCTCTTGTGAATGTTTTTCCTCTTATCTTTTTCATTGTGTCATCTTTCATTCTTGAATACTTTTATATTGAATCAAAATTCATAATCGTATGCTCTGGTTCATTGATTTCAAGTATTCACAAACAAGATTCCTCTAAAGCTAATATTGGATTCATCTTTTGATGCCCATATTAATGGGTTGTTCATTTTTCCTCCTTACCTCCATATTATCAAGAACTTGACTGTAAAAGAGTGACTATCCTACCTCTGTGAATAAATATTGTTGCTCAAGCCCTGATTATCTATAACAACTTATGAGTTTGAATCCATGCCCAATGATACCCTCTTTTTTCAGCCATTATAACCATTAAACTTGTTTATCAAATATTATCTATGGCCATTACATATATTTGTTGAGAGATCCCTTTTTGGTAGGAAAGAAGCCATCTTTCCTCCTAAAGTTTGGTTTGATGTAATGTTACCTTGGAACTATCCTTCCTTAAGCAAAGGATAAATTATGAGTTATAATAACATGGAGCAAGTTTTGAACCCTTATGAGACTCCCATGTTCCATATTCCCTTTTTATACCACCCCACAGGAGTGCAAGGAACACTGGTCATGGATCAGTTAACACTCCCTGGGCTCACATTAGGGCTTCCTATATGGTATCTCACACCACCATTCCCTTATATGGATTCAAAACCCATTGTGCATTACAATATTGCGCCAATATGACTCATTACCCTCATGGTTCCACCTGTCAGATACACACCATCACTGACTTGGACACCACTGGTGGTCACAAAACCACAAAATAGGGGCATCATTCAACCCAAATCGAACACCCTATCCTAAGTGGAAATAATCCTCCACAGTAAACCATGCCCCTAAGTATTCATCAAGACCCACTAAACAAAACATAAAGGGTTCCACACAACAAATGTTGAAAGCTCCCATCATTAATTATACGCCCACTGTGTGGGTCACACCCCCATGTGCTTTGTGTTCTCAATAGGGTCATGCAACAAACATGTACCCTACCTTACCAAAGATAAAAAACTTTCTAAAATAACTTGTTATTATCATGCATGCCCCTCAAGCTGAGACTACGGGTACTCAAACTTCTCTACACCTAAGTCCAAATCATTACACACCAATGAAGTGTGTTCGATTTGTTCTCAATTTTGAAATTACACACATCACCGCCCTGATCTCCCATGATTTCAGAATGCATTGTAAAATATTTGTCTCACACAACTAGTGGTAGAAACCATCCCCCCTCCACGAACTGAGGTAACTTCCATCAATATGGTTAGTACCACGGATTAAGTCAAACAAACTGGGTATCTCGAATCTCATGTTCTGGAGACCCATTCATTTTTCATCTACCACCCATTCATATAAATCATGACACCCAAGATTATGGGTGCACCTCTGAAAGGAACCACAACTAAATGATTTCAATACATAGTAATCCAACTTCCCCTACCACTATGACATCCCTCATAGCACCAAGACTCATACCAATTAGGGGATCACACCCATGTCTAAAATGTGGAGCTATTTCCCATTATTTGTTTCAGTGCCTCTTCTTACACGCTAAGCGAGAGGTTCTCCTTGAGAATATGCGTCTACAATACTAACTTCTTCACCTTTCAGTATCTCCATAAAAGTCACCGATAGAGAAAATTATTCCCACCTTTGCGGATACCATCAAGAATGAATCCCCCTTGAATGGTATAATCAGTAGTGATGATTCATCATCCTCCGACAAAGACCCATATCCACCACATCCATCACATGTTTCATAGCCATCACAAGTTCTTCATTCGAGGGTGGATGCGCACTCCTTCGATGCACTATGTTTTGGCTCTTATTTCTATATTGTTAATACCTTGGTCATGTACTCTACTATACTTGGGTATCTGTTTCATGTATGTAGTATTTTTACTAGAACATGATTATTTTCCACCATCATTAATAATGGTGTAGGACCACTCTCTTCAAGTATTACCCCAAAAATGGAATATAGTCAAATGATTTTACCATTTGATCAGATTGCATTTTCCAATACTCCCATTGATAACCATAGGGTCATAATTCCCAGTCATAATGTGCCATCAACATTGTTCCTGAGAATATCATGTTTCCCCCATGGGTGTGTGCACCATTTCAAAACTTGTCATCATTCGAGACCCAGATCTCAAACCCCTACAAGGCCAAGGAATTTGATCAATTTTGAGAATATCAACCCATAGTTCATCATATCACAGTTTTTCATTTACTTCCCCCCCGATACACAATGTAGGCCACATAATTCCTTAGAATCATGTATAAGTAATATTTATCATGTCTATCTTATACCTCCATGAGAATTCAACCCATTCACAAATCTTCTTCATATCAAAACCCCCATCACTTCATTTTGGAAAAGGTTCTCCGACCCAATAAAAACCCTGGGAACCCTTCCCATCATCAAATTGACTCCCCAACCCACCAAAAACTGTGGGAGTACCACCCATCATTAAATTGGTCCCCCAACATGCCCAAAACCATAAAGACCCCACAAACTATTATTTATGTACAAACAATTCCCTGATACACTCCAAACCATGGGAATCCCCCATTATTTTAGTAGATACGCTTGGTCACCTTTGATCGGTGTAGTTGAGTCTTCCTACCCCAGCATGATCAATTTAGTTAGTCACAACATCCTCAGTATTGTGTCTCTCCTTTCACCCTTAATCAGTAGTTTGTCTCTCCTCGTTATAGTCTGTCCATCCATTTTTTAAATATGCTACCATCAGTTACTCCTCAGGTTTACATCGATTAAAGGAATTTATGATCCCCACTCTTACCATCCAGTCTTCTGTCAGGTTAGTTAGTCCCACAATTGGTTACAACATGATCTTGGTTCATAAGAAAATACATTCTCCTTGTAATGATTATTCAGCTCTCATAAATTCCAAATCCTCATATTTTGAGAGTTAAACTAGTGACAGTGGTACCTTAGGATTCCTTTGAATCAATACAAGGATTACCTCAGACTAAGTAAGGAGAGTCATTATTCCGAGACTTTTCCAATGATAGGTGGTCACAATGTGAACAAATTTGTTTAATTCAAGTTTCTCCAATTTTTCTCCATTTGTTAGATAGTCATTTTCATAAAAAAACTAGTTTAGAAGAAGTGTAGAAAGGACAAATTAGGAAACTGTAAATTTATGTATAAAATGATTGGATAATCATATTAGTGATATGGAACAGATCGTTGTAATCCAATATCTTGATGTATTCAAAACTAACATAGGTTTTTATATAATCAGGATCGACCTCCATTTTCTATAGTATACCATTTAGGAATATTTGTGATTGATCAAGCAACCATAGTTGTATGTGTGAGTAAGTAAACTTTGGATTTCTCATGAACTCCTGCTATTTATTTGGAAACATATTTACCCAACCCCAACTCCAATTGAATTCTTGTATCTCATATCCTCCAATTAATGCACTAAGTTGAAACCTTCTCCCTCAACAAATTTCGTATACTTGGTGCACTAGCTAATCATATGTCAAGGAATATTATCCAAGGAGTTGTGCAAGTACCTCTTTAAGACTAGTTGTATATTTCTTGTCTTTCAATATGCTAGGAAATTATTAAAACTCCCTTGGACCTCTTCCTCCATTATTTTTGTTGGTAGGTGTTGGATTCTACTCAACAACTAAGTCAGGGCATGTGGTATTCACACATCCATAAGGTCAATTATCCATATGAGCAAAATTTCCCTCATGACATCCACAACCTATTACAAAAGATTATTTTTCTCCATAAGTTCAAAGGTTGCTGGATTGTATAGGGATTTGATAATTAGTCTATGTTCATGGCTCCAACATTTGTACCTATATTTTCTCCACTGAGAGTGATGACACCGATTCCCATATACACTTAATGTGACTCAACACCACCAAGGATCCACCTCTTTAAACATATGTTAACATGTATTCAAAATCTTATCATTTTTCCCATGCCTTCCATTTCTTTACAAGTTCAGGGTAGTCCTCGATGTTATGTCTAACTATATGAAAATGGTTGTAGTGATGTTGACGTGGATGTAAACAATTGTGTGCAAATTTCCCTACTTGACCTAAATTTTAATATGATGGTGGAGGATGGTTTTCATTATTCCTTATTGACCAATTAACCTTTATTTTGATTCATATTCTAACCTTATTTTCCACCACTCCTTGAGTCTATAGAAAATAGATTCCTTTCAAATATCTTGACAATGGAAAATAATATGATGATACTCCTTTTTATTATGAGTGGTGACCCTACAAAAGTCATAATATACTAACACCATGGTGCTATTGTACTTTGGTAGTAGTGGGAAATGATGTGGTTCATGTCCCAGATTTCTTCATATCTTGCAAAGTCTTATGTTACTTCACCTTAAATATTTCACATGAATGTGTTAGACAATTCCACATTATATCTTTGATTCATAGGGGAAACATTTTGTAGGTTCCCTTCAATACTGCACAATGTGCACATTATGGTATCTCTTCCACCCAAGTTGGATTTTTCCAACTCTTGAATCTACTCTGCCAACAATGTTAGCTAGTTCTATATTTTCACGAGTCATGGAGTTAATCCCTAAACCGAGGTTTCTTCCATTCAACTTATAGACTTTATCATCGAAGAAAATTCCAATTATTTACCCTATGTCGATATCTGTTGTTGTAGTAATGACATGTGTAGATGAGGTAGCATGCCTCCAATAAACCATTTTTTTGTTGCACCTCATTATTATTATATATCAATTTTTTTTTTCAAATATTAGAACCTATGTTCACACACCCAAACTAACTCTCCCACTTTCAACTCCACAATTCTCTGTTTCTCTAACTTTGGGTTTTGAAAATCCTTCCAAAATTTTTCCTTTAACTATACTAGAATCACAACATGCGATGTTAGAGTATTTTTCTTACATTTCATGTGCCATTACAACACCCTTTTCTACATTTTTGTTTATATTTCCATTAATTGGATAACATATGGAATTATTTATGCACTCTACATGCCATTGCAGGGGAACCAATGTTGCTTTGCATCTTCATCAACCCTTCCATGGAATAGAGGAAATTGTACAGACACTCCATTCACCCGATTCATCACCATTATTTGATGAATTTGAACCAACACAAACCATTAGGGTCTGAGTTATTGGATCACTAACAATGCCCCTATGGAAGCACTTATATATATACACAAAACTAAAGGGAACTTTTTTACTACCTTGAGATGCCACACTCACACTATTCACAACCGCTATCATGGGAATAATTGAACTACTTATCAACCACACACTTTCACTTTACACAACATGGTCACAAGGTCTCGACAAATTCATAAGGTGTAGTTGGTAGGGTGTTGGATGGATCGATTTCATTTCCATTTTAGTATACTTTCTTAATGGTATGCCAATTCATAGGGTTAGAGTACTATACCAATGCAAATTCAAACACATATTCTAATGCATTTTCTTAGTTCTTCTCATATGTATCTTCCAGAACAACAACTATGTTAGAAGACTTAAGCAACATCTATACACCTGTGATTTAAGTATCTTCATCGACTACACCCTCATGTTGTTTCCACCTCATTTATTCCAAATTTTTTTATTTCACAAACTCTTATTCTTCTCTTAGAAACAAACTTTATTAATATCTACATCTAGGGCTTGTTGAAGCCACTTAAATTTGTCCTCTCATCCTTTTCATCATCTCACACTCTAGATGTAGTTTAGGGCCATCACGTTTCATCAATGATTCTTACCTAGTGTGGATATTTTATATTTCTTTCAACAACCAATACTCTATAATCTCTACACTTTTTATTTGTTTCTTCTATTTATCTCTTTCACAATCCATTTCTTTTACCATCCCCTTTGATCAATTATGTCATTGGCTCTACCATTAGGTCCTCTGCCATCTCTTTAGGGCTAAACAACATAGCTCGTTCTACCATGAACATATTTATCTAATTTGGTATTTCTTTTATCAATTTTCCTTGTGGTCCTTTCCTAAATAATTTGAGCATCTTGGTTAAAGGCTAATGACATTCTATCACAAATTCTAGAACATAGATTTCTAATACACATTAATAACAAAAATCAGCTTCTTTGGTCAACTTGTGGTCATACCATTGAATATTTATCAAATTGTTTGCAATCCACTCAACTTTGTAGGTTGAGTGCAAATGCCAATGTTTCTATCTAAGCCCTTATGACCATTCATGCAAATTTACCAAAAAATCCACTGAAAATATTTCATGCAAACTCTTGAGAAATTGCTCCTCTTTAAATCTTGTGACATCCACACCTATGTATGCATTTTTCTAATAGGAAAATTCATGTATCCTCCCTTTAATCCTATCTTTAATCTCAACCTTATCTATGCATTTTTTCTAATAGGAAAAATCATGTGTCCTTCATTTGATCCTATCTTCAATCTCAACCTTATGTGGCTTTCACTGCATCTTTAGTACTTTGCAACAGTTAAGGTCTTGGCATGAAACTATGTTGTTGTCCATGTGATAAAAACGAGGTCTGAAAATGGTGTTAAACAATGGATTGTTGTAGTATATTGTATTGACATATTTAAACTTCCAAGATGATGAAGGCCTTACTTGAGGCACATGTGGTAGTTTCTATTATGTAATGTGCAAAGTGTTAAAGATAACAGTGGGGGTTGTATTCCTTAGGGATTCATTCACATTCCTTCCATCCATTAAATTTAAAAAGATTCATATTAACGACAAACACACATATTCATGTAGATACAAAAAAAACACAAGCACATAAGCATAAAAATGATCTAATGTATTAGTAATATGCTTGGGATTGCATAACTTCTAGGCAGAGTGATAACCGAAAGCTCATACCAACAACAACATCTCTAATCACTCAAACCTCTCTAAATACAAGCCTCATATATCTAAGAAACTAGATTGGTTATGGGTGATTCCACGAAGGTGGGTAACACTTTTTGGCCAAATTTGGCGATGAAAACCTGACTTTTTACTCATGTGCTAGATAGAAGCCCTCGAAACACATATATGCCGTGTGAATTTTGACTTGCAGTAAAAAAACAAATTGTAGAATATTATGTTGGTTTCCCAGTGATATTTTAAAAAAAATATTCCGATGTCATTTAATATGTGAAATTTTTCATTTAATGAACTGTGTGACCTTAAAAATTTGAAGAAGTTAATAAGTGGCTCGTGTCCAACCCCAATAATTCAATNATCTTATTTGAACATCATTTTATACACATGTTTGTCCATCCCAGCTTTTTTTCACTTTTTTCAAAAATTGAAAAACCAAAGACACCCTTTTGAAGAGGACACATCGATGTGTTGGCTGTGCATTTTTACAAAAATTTTGGATGTGTATATTTTACCCTGCGTATTTTTCTTTGAGCTGCTTCGAAGTTGTTGTCTGGTTTTTTAAGTGTAAGTTTTAGAACTAATTAAAAAAAACCATATGAATGCCAAAATGCATGCATGATATCTCAATGGATAGAGGATTCAGTGACGAATCTATCGGTATGAACTACGCTCAGTTGTGTGGCATCAATGGCGGGGTTTACACCCCTAGAAGACAGAGATAAACATTGATTTTCTTGAAAGAGGGCTAAATCTCTGTTTTTCAGGCCCTCGATCGAGGTATTTAAATACCTTGATCGAGGTTTTGTCGGAACCTCAATCGAGGTTTTATCAAACCATCGATCGAGGGTTTATCAAACCCTCGATCGAGTGTTTGATAAACCCTCAATCGAGCTACTCTTAAACACTTGAAAAAAAGCTTTGTACATGAATACCAATATACTACCATATTTTTTCAGGATATAAGCTTTACCTTATATATAATATATATATATTATATATATATGTAATTATATATAATATTATGTTCATGTAGGAAATTTTAGAAATGGGTTTCAAGGACCCATCTAAGAGAATTTAAAAGAAAAACTACACAAGAATAAAGGGGAAATGGGGAATTATAATTTTTTAAAGATGGTAAATGTAAAAATTAAAAAAAAAACATAAGTAAAAAAGCAAAAAAAACAAAAATTAAATATAAAATTAAAAAGAATAAGAAGAAGGAGTAATCGCATTACTACTGTCACTTTCTTTAGATTTTATGAATAGATATTAGTCGTAAAGTAATTGGTGTTATAGATGTGATTGATTGGAGTCATACATATCATCAATCACATCTATAACCCAATTACTCTACAACTCATATCGACAAATGAATATAAACCAGCGTAGATCCAAAGCCGAGAGAGATCAAATCTCTTCTTAGGTATCCATTGATATCTTTTTAGTTAAGGTCCACATATATTATTATTATTATTATTTAATATTATTTATGGCCGACATATAGTATTTATTATTATTTTTTATTTTGTTAGAAATGAACATTACAACATTTCCCCATGGTTTTGGAACCATATGCAAGGCCTTGCACATGGTCTTAAAACCATTTGGAAGGCCCTCCTAGACCATGTGCAATAAAACCATGGGTTGTGTAGGAGCCCTTGCAGATGGTTTTAAAACCATTTGGAAGGCCCTCCTAAACCATGTACAATAAAACCATGGGTTGTTTATAAGGCCTTGCAAATGGTTTTAAAACCATGCACATGGTTTTAAAACCATGTGCAAGGCCAACATTTTTTTGTGGATAATTCAATTTTTTATTTTTTATTATTTTGTTAGGTAGGAACATTACAACATCTCCCCCATATTGTGTTTTTTCCCTGATCCACAATTTTTTTACAGATATTTAAATTTTTACTTTTTTATTGTTTTGTTAGGTAGGAATATTACAACATCTTCCATTTTTTTTTACGGATAATTAAATTTTTACTTTTTTATTGTTTTGTTAGGTAGGAATATTACAACATCTTCCCCATATTAGGTGGTTTTTCTGGCCGATATTTATTTTAGCCTATAATTAAAAAAATTATTTGTTATTAATAAAAATAATGTTACGTAACGTTACAAGATCTCTCCCATACAGGGCTGTAGAGCACCTCTCGACGCAATTACCATTTTCTATCCAACAAACGAAGTGAATTAAATGATGGGTTTGTTGCCTATTTATAGAAGATTAAAAATGCTCGATCGAGGTCCTTTTTAACCCTCGATTGAGCTATTTTTAACCCTCAATCAAGGTCTGAAACTCTCGATTGAGAGTTTATCAAAAGCTCGATCGAGGTTCCGACAAACCCTCGATCGAGGTACGATTTTTCGTTTTTTCTGAAATCGCCTTGCCAAAAATTGTAACCCACCTTCATGGATGCACCCTTATATAAGAATATGTAACTACTAAGGAATCTACCAATTATAACTCACTCACATAAAGATATTACAAAACAGACTACATTTTTAAAAACATACACATAGTATATAAAAAGTTGGACACAAAGGATATATATATGATGACTTCTTATCTCCACATACTCATGTTTTTAGTGCAACTATATACTAAAGCTTGTATGAAGACATCTTATATAAAACCTTGCTCTATGGTAATAATTAGTCAAATCCAAGCCACAACTGATACAAGAGTGAAATAGTTAAAGGAAGCTATTTCAACCCTATTGGTTTGAATTTTTCACAAGTGTGTTTGTTCTAATCATATGCCATGTTTTTTTAATATAACAAATGAAATTTGGAAAGTTCAGTCCTTTTCATTTTTCTAATTCTCTTTATTCCATATTAGTATGCCATGTTTTTTACCTACATGTTCACACACTATGCTTTTTAATGCAACAATAAAAATTTGTAAGATTAATTAATTTTCAGATTTTTAATGATGTATCTTCTAAAACGAATATATTCTTTTTCATATTCTCTAATTGGTTGTATGATATTATCTATACTTTACGAGTGCAAGCAATATGAAAAAGAGAAGATACTCATTTGCTCACTAATTTTATTTTTGTTAAATGTGTCGCATCTCTTAGGCTTTTCTAACAACGAAAACTGAATCTTAGATAATCTCGAACCCTGAGAAAGACACCTACCAATTACCAATTGTTATTCAAACTTGAACCATGGAACATCCCTATCATTTAAAACTTGAACTAATTGTTATAGTTTCACAATTCTCTAACTATGTGATGGACACAAACCTCAAGCTTGAATCATGAAAGCTAGACTCATGTGACATGTGCCAACAATGATTTTATATTCTGTCTTAACTTGTATGTTTTGCGATTTTCCAAATCTATTTTGAAATATGTTATCACACATTATTAGTGGTACATTATGTTATGGGACATTGTAAATGTGGTATTTTCAATAAGTTTGTGTATAATTGATTTTTTCTTGTTATATGTTTATTTTGTATGTAGTTTTTTTGGTTTTTTTTTCAAATATAAATACAAATTTATATCATATATTGATAATATATGAAAATATTGTTAAATCATAAAGATGAAAAAGGTAAAGATATATTAGAGAGTTTTATGAACACAAGCTGGTAATTAAGAAAACAAGGGCATCGACCCCATAGATAACAAAAAAAAATGGAATAAACAAAGAGACCCCAAAAGAGTAAAAAATACTTGAGTATGTATGTCTAATTATATACCAATATATCCATCAAATTTCTCACTTTTTAATAGTTACATTGTTGACCATCTTAGATTTAAATTAATTATTTGAATGTTTTCTAAATCTCATTCATTTAAATTTTTAACAATAACAACCACAACAACAACATTTTCAATAGAATTTAATTATACACTATATTGTACAAAATAACAATACATTTTTAATTATGTAATCTTCTATTCAAAAATGTTTTCCCTATTTTTGGTGGCTTAAAACATTTCTATATTTCTAGTTTTTATATTTTATGTTTTAGTTAATGGTGGTGTTCATTTAAAAATCTTATCCTGATTTAAATTTGAAGAAATTCCTTGTTTAACTAATTTATTCTTCAACACTAAATTAATTTATTTAAAAAATAAAAGGTCTAAATTTGAAATTTTTTGACAGGATAATATGTTTTATAAATAAAGTGAAAAAAACATAACTTATTAATAAGTTTTATAAATAAAGTGAAAAAAAACTAAGTATTAATATATAATATTTTTAATTTTATTATTTATTATGATCATTTAAATATCTAATTATTATATTTAATATTTATAAATAAATTAATGAATCACTTTATTTATTCTATATTTTGGATTTTATTGTTGGTTTTGATTAGAATTAAGTAATATTTTTTATAAAATCCAAATTTTTAATTGTTTAAATTTTGTTTTTGAATAGATTTAAGACCGTAGAACACCGTCATAGCACTTAAATTATGTAATAGCTATAATTTTTTTTAAAGAATTTTCAACAAAATTTTTAAAAAATAAAAAATTGTGCTCATAAAAAATAAACAATAAACCTAAAATATTTAAATTAATCATAAACTAATTAGTTTTAATTCTAAAATGTTAATATTATATATATATATGTGAATAATTTCAAAATAGCAAAATCTTTAATTTTTTTTATTATTTAATTGTTTCTCTAATAACAAAACCATTAACACGTTTGATTATCGACATATATTTTTTCTTAACATTATTAATATCATCCAATCACATATACGCCTTGCACTAAAGTCAACTTCTCTAATCATGTGCTCCACAATTATGAAAGCAAATATTTATAGTTGGTCACAATTACAAACTTTTCTTTAAAACATGTTTAGATTAATAAAATAATTCTTAGTACTTAGAGGCAAATTCTATCCCATGTATCATTCACTTCTCTTATTTAATCATCAAGCTAATTATTATGAACTAATGAATTACCATTTAATTTGTTATTTATTTTGATACTTTCTAAGTGAAAACTTGTAATTATGATTTAAATATATAATTATATAATTTTGTTAGGAGTAAACTTTCTACCCCACCATTTGCATCGATCGGACGACCAGCAACGCGTGATGTGAAATCTCACGCGAACCAGGTCATCCGATCAGTGCAAATGGTCGGGTAGAAAGGTTACTCCATTTTGTTATCTATTTTGGTACTTTTTAAATATAAAAAATGGAATCATAAATATATGGGACATATCTTATTTTGGTGATTTTAAGTCTTGAAGCTTATTTTGGTGATTTTAAGTCTTGAAGCTTTTAGAGTATGTTTAGAAAATGAAATGACATTTTCTAAGGTCAAAATTTTATCAACAAACTTCATTACCTTTCAATGTTGTTCTACAGAGCTTTCCAATGATGCAAAAATAATCTTAATTAAATCCTGTATATAGAGTTATGTTATCTCAAATTGACATATGCTTTTATCACCATATCATTGGGTCGATCCCACATCAACTCCCATTGCTTATAGATGTGGAGCAAGTCGTCTATGGACTTTCAAGAATAAAATAGGGGCTCTCAAAACTATAACTTATATAGAATTTGATGCATGCAAAAACCCTATCTGTTATCGTAGATGACTATCAAAACCTATTAAATTCCATAACACTATAAAAAGAAGGGATTTCATTCCTATTGAATCTCAATTAAAATTTAAGGAATGCCAAAACCCTAACTCTTATCCTAGGTGACTACCAAAGCCTATTAAATGTCATAACACTATAAAAGAAAGGGGTTTCATTCCTATTGTATTTATCTATTATTCCATAATTGAATAAAGAAAATGGGTAAGATATTGTGAGTAGAATAAAAAAATGTTAAAAGCTTTATAACAACCATTTAAGCCACATTGTCTATTTTAACTCCATAGTGAATCTAACTTTTTTTGGTTTTTGCATTATATATATAAAATTAATAAGAAAAAGAAAAGAAAGAAAGATAGTTCTATATTTTTGAAATATATCTTATATTCATTATGATGGCAATGATGATGATGACGATGATTAACGTCCAATGAGACCATATTTGGTCTATTGGACCTTATGAAGGACAATACTTGGTCTACCTTAAAATCTTGTTCCTATGCTCAAAAATCTTTCCAAGCTCACTATAGTTTTGGCAAGTTAGGAGGTTATAAAGGTTTGTATTCTAGCAAATACTATGAAACTCAGATCTAATGTGGGCATAAGAAAGGCACTCTTAGAGAAAGTGTTTTTCATCCTCAATGCTCATAGACTCACACTTATGGAAAACCCTTTCCACCCATGAAGTTTTAGGAATAAACCAATGCCCTGTTTCACTATGAAGTGAGAGTTTGTTCTAATCTTGGCTATATTAATTTTCTTCCGTGAGCTAGTTACTACCGAGAGATACTTCTGATCTTCCAAGTTAGTATTAATGACCTCCTTATAGTATCTTAATTTTCTCTTAACTTCTAAATTTTCCTCACATCAAAACTTCTTTTTAAACTTAGAAGTAATAATATTTTTGACATTATCAATGTCTGCAAAATGTCATTTTCATTAATGCCCCAATGGTTTAACTAAGCCATGGTATCTTTACACCAACCCTGCTTTAGGTGTGGTTGGTTTTGACTTGAGTTTAAATACATTTTAGGAAGTCTCTCATTTCCCATGTTATTTATCGTATGTTTGTACATCGGGTACCTAGTCATAGCCATGCTCTCGATGTGGGAAAGAACCACTTCTATGAGGAGAATAGCATAAGGTGTATTGCTTTTAATTTTGAGGTTATAAGTTATAAATTGCTTCTAGATTTGCTTAAAATTCCTCCAATATTCTCTAGAAATGTTGCACCCCCATACTTCACAACCATACAAGATAACAAGGATGACAATAGCTTTAAAGAGAAACTTATTTTTATCCCACATGACCAAATTGGTTGATTTACAGTTATTTTCAAGACCAAAATAAGATTTCCACCCTCCATTAATCCTTTTGTGAATGCTATAGTTCCAATTGAGCTTGTGATGAATACCAATTCTGAGATACTTTTAAGAAGTCACTTCCTCTATATTTCTATTATCATAAATAAAATTTGCAAAAGTGTCTTTTTTAGATTTTATTATCATGATTTTTGTTGCGGTGTTAAAAATAATACCCATGTTAGAGAAAAAATATTAAAGAATTCTTAATTGCTTATCGATATCAGAAGGACACATTTCCATAAAAACAATATCATTAGCATAAAGTAGGAGGATGATAACTATCCCAGGTAATATTAAACCGACACAACCTGCTTCTTCTAAACACTTTTCTAGCTTATCAATGTAAATTCCAAAAATGGTAGGGGAGAGTGGGAAACTTTGTTTAACTCCAATATTACAATTTATATATGTTGTCCACCCCTCATTATTATTAAAATTGGAAATGACCTTTTCGTATAACCTTATTGTGAGAACTCTCGACTCAAAAGGAACCTTAAGCTCCTATAGCCTATTCCACAGGTTATTTCTAGGCATTGTATCAAAAGTTTTTCTAAAATCCACAAAGCAACAAAATAGGTGAGACTTATTATTACGACATTCCTCTGCAATGGTCCTAAGTGTAACCAGGTGGTCTATAATTGAATGATTCCTTCTAAAACCTGCTTGGGATTTAGCCTACTTACCTTCCATTTCTAGCCATTCATTGATCTTCTTTTCTAAGATAATACCATATAACTTAGCCCAAAGAGGGCTAATCATAATAGTCTGATAATTAGAGGGGTCATTTTTATGACCACTTTTGAAAATAGGAATAACGAGGCTTTGAGTCAAAGGTGTAGGAAAGCCTTGCTTGAATGCTAGATTAAAGAGTTTATGGATGTGCGGGATGAGGATAGGCCTTCCAATTTCTAAGATTTCCACTTGGTAGCCTTCAATGTCTTTGGATTTTCCATTTTCCAAGCACTTAACCTTTAAATCTATGTCTTCTAACGGGAAAATGCATTTCATTTACATAAGAAGGATTTGAATATTATCTTTGATATCTGGGGTTTCATAAATATTTTTAAGATAGGAATTCCAATCTTTTAAAGCAATTTTGTTGTCTTCCTTTGTTTTGCAAGTTATAATTTTATGAAAGAATTTCTTAGGAGCAACCTTGGAGAGGTGTAGGATATTTTCCTGCCTTTTACTTAGATAATGTGTTTTTTTTCTTTTAATTAAGGTTTTGTAGTGATTTATCTTGTCCATTTTTATTGAATATGTAGTAGCTTGCTTAATTTATTTTCTCACATCTTTTCACTCTTGATCATACAAAGGTTGATTCTACTATTGCTCATTTTAGATGAGACTTCAATAGAGAACTTGTTAGTGGACGATGAGAGGGTTGTAGCAAAAATATGGTAGATATTTTCTATATTCTCCATGTTAGATAAAGGAACCAGTTCATTTTTCAGACCATGGAGAAAAATGTTAGCTTTATTTTTATCGAAGATGAGGTTCTTTTGGCAATGCTAGTTTTCCTCCTTGGGATTGTTATGCATGACAATATTGAGAGTTATAATTAAGTCTATGATCAGATTCGGGTTCATGGTTGTTGAATATGTTGAAATCTATTAATTTGTTGTATATAGGTATATCAGATATAACATAATCTACCACACTACTTCCAAGCCCATGGATACAAGTCATTTGGCTAGAGTTTGGTCGTTTTGTGAGACTGTTGCAATTGATAAGAACTTGAGCACTACAAAATTTGACCAAGTCAAACCTGACTAAATTTTCACCTAGATCTTCAAAACTTCTTTTATACCTGTTAGCTAGCTCAAGGTATTCATCTAACCAAAGAGGTTTAGGGTTCAAATAATTTCTTAAAATAATAGCTTGGTTATTGGAAGTTCAAGCATTGAAGGCACCCATCAAAAGGATATTTCCTTCCTTCCTTAAACTATAAATATCATGTTCTAAACCATTATAAGGAAATTTTTTTATCTAAATTGTTTTTTTATAAAAGTTGGAATTAACAAGGAAAAAATAGCAGATGGCTATGTAGGTGTTTTTAGCATTAATGTCTATGATCTCTATCCAAATAAATTGGTTGTAAAGGTCTTTCTTATAAAGCCTAATATGTGGGGATATGTTCTTCCTAATGTAACAACCCCTAATGCCTCTACGATATGAACATTTATTCCATATTGACCATAGGACATATCTGTCTATATCAGGGACCTTGGAATCCTTGTGTTCCCAAGTTTCAACCAATAGTATAATATCGATTTTGCTCAAGATCCAACTTAACTTAGGGCCTTTGCTCCATGGAAATCCTTGACAGTTCCAGGAGAAGATATGGAATGTGTCAAATTGTTATTTATTACTATCCTTTTGGTTTCTATCTCTAATAATAACTTGCATGTTTCTGATTAATGTCCATTTTCCCTCTTTTCTAGATTCTTTTACCTTTTGGAACTCATTTCTTAATTTGGCCTAAACCTATGGAATGAGGTATTTATTTATAAATATCCTCGAGCCTTTTAGAATTGATGTCTTACTCAGCATGCTGTATTTTTGTTTAGTAGAGCTAACCTTAACTCGTATTAGCCTTTATTTATTCTCAATTAATTCCCTAACCTGTTTGTTTCTATGAGACATGTAGTTTCAATTTGTAACGTATTGTGAAGTTCTCTCTTTAGAATGGCTAACACATCCTCTTCTTCCTCCTCTTTTAAACCAAAAATTATGAGATTTAAATCTCTTTTGTTACACTCATGTTCTAAGGATATGAGCTTATTCATTTCCTCTTTAATGGGTTTGATATCTATTTTACCTTCTATGTTATTTAGGGTTAGGTTGCGGTTAACTTTTTCCTCTGACTCTTTAATCCTATTCTTTAACTTAATATTTTCTACTGTATCTGCCTCTCCTTGTTCGGGTGTTTTTTGAATTTCCATTGCTTTCAGTCTAGTCTTCAATATCTCTATCTTGTTCTCCATTTTTTTATCTTATCGTCCTTTTTTTATCTCTTCTAGAAAATATGTAAATTTATTATGGAGCATGGCTTTTAACTCTATATGGAGTTTATCTTCTCTTTATTCCCTACGTTTCTCTAAGGATTCTATATATTCATAGATTTTAGCCTCTCCTTTTTCCCTATGTTTCTCTTTTGACTCCATAAAATCATAAAGGTTTTGTAGGGTAACTATGCTAGGTCTTCCTATAACAGTTTTTGGAAGATGCGATGAATTACTCATATTTATGTAAAGGTGTAAAAGTGTATATAGAAAAAATTAAAAATTAAAATAGAAAACAAAATAAAAAAATTAAAAAAAATATAGGGAAGGAAAGTATGCACCTAATTTAGAACCCCCAAATAAACGATGAAGATGCCCTAGCCATATGAGTGTAATGCCTAGAAATTTTACCAAAGGTTTTCACTGCATAGCTTCATCGAGGGTTTTCACCTCAGAGCTTCACCTTTTACTGAGGATTCTTTCACCAAAGGTTTCTCCCCATAATGTCCAAAATTTTATCAAAAGTATAAAAAATAAAATATAAAATATAAAAAAATAGAAAGGAGAAGAAAGTATGCACCTAATTTAGATCTCCCAAATGAAGATTCCCTAGCTGGAGGAGTGGAACACCCATAAATTTTACCAAAGGGTTTCACAGCAAAGCTTCACATAGGGTTTTCATTGTAGAGCTTCACCGAGGGTTTTCATCATATAAATATCATATAAAAAACATGATAGTTATAATTTTTACTTTTTTTTATTACACTTTTAATTTATTTTGCTTATTTGTCAAATTTTATTAGTTCATTTGGTTAAGGTGTGGGTCTCGTTAGTAGGGTGACCCAGATTCAATTTCCCTTAGGGGTGAGCTTGGGAGGAGACACTCAAAATCCAACTAATTAAGGGTTGGTGTGACCTAGACCAAGCACGATCCACATATGATTTTAAGAGCTTAGATTCCCTCAAGTCATAGTTTCTTAAACCAAAAGCTACTCCCAATGAAAAAAAATTCTAACAAACAAAAATAATAATTAATTTCACTTATTTAAACACTATTAAATACTATATAATAAAAAAATTTATCCTCACTTTTTTTTCAATTTTTATCAAATCTATTATGATCCGCTATCGATAAATTATCCACAATAAATTATGGGCAGAGTCTTGGCATGTTACCTTCTTTTTATTTTTGTTGGCTTTGACATCTTGTCTCTCCAGTTGTGAATATCCCGTCATGGCTCTTGGGGTTAGCTGACCCGGAGAATAATAACTTTATGGCAAGTCTGTTTTTATATTCTAAGTCCATTGAGCTTGGGATTTAAAAGTAATAATATGATTCAAGCATCCTTGCCATGGTCCAAGACGCTAAATTTTAAACAAATTGAATCTATATGAGTGCACACCAGTTGTGTCATGACAATGGGCCATGCACCTTTTCCACTAGAACAAGGCCTTTTCCTCTAACCTTTAGTCTCTTACGTCACTATCCAACACACACACACTTTCACTTTATCAAATGGAGACCCTTGGACTTGTCTTTTTATTGAAAAATGACATTAACAATTGCTTTTGGTAGTGCAAAAGTATATAATTGTAATTAAAATATCTATTTATCTTATAAATGCTTTTATTTAATTGATATCAACCAAATTGGATTGATAGTGAATAAAAATTAAATTTATGTTACCATAAAAGGCAGTGTTAGAAAGTAATTTATAACTTCGAATGCACCCTCTTCAGGCTACTTTTATCACTCTTGTTAATTTACTATATGATTCTTGTCAAAAAGCAATTTATAAATTATTATCTTTTCCAATAACTTTGGATGCACTCCTATTCATTGTTATTATTTTATTATGTCAGTTTCTAAAATATAATATTTCATTATGTTTAATTTACTATATGATTTTCAACATAGTGTTAGTGGTAGAATATGTTGAGACATTGTCAACTTAGGCTTTTCAATGTGTTTGCCCACCTGTCAAATTATTGGGGCCCGAATTACTTACTTTAATTATGCTCTATTGTTTTTTCATGTGTTTCTATCCATCACCATCTTCTAATGTCACCCAGCACACTTGTCAAGTTAATTGTTGACATTTGTTCATTGAATTACTAAAAATGTAGGGAACCATTATTCTAAAATAGTAGGTTTCGGATTCCTTGTCCATGTCTCATTGACTATCTGTGTCATATTATATTATAAAACATTTAGAATTATTTGATTGTTTTGTTAATAGTGAGGTTGCTTTGAAATGTTCTCATGGCTTCCGAGAATCTGATTATCAATTATTTTCTTTATTTAATAAATAGAACGGAGCACAAAGATTGAGACATTAAAATAAACCCAATTTAATTTGTGAAGTAATATTTTTTTATAAAGTTTTATTTGTTTTGTTTTGGAAATTTTGTGGCGAAATATGTTGCTGCAAAATTTTGAGATTATGGTTCTACATCGTTTGCTTAAAATAAATTAGCGTAAATCCAAATCCTAGGCTCTATCAAGCGTCGAGATGGATCAAATCTCTGGAGGTGCAAACCTTTTCTTAGGTATCCATTGATTTCATTCAAACCAAAAGACACATCTTTTTATTTAAGGTCCACATATAATTTTATTATTATTAATATTTAATATTATTTATGGGCGGCATATAATATTTTTTATTATTTTTTATTTTGTTAGGAACGAACATTGCATCATTTCCCCACACATGGTTTTAAAACCATATGCAAATCTCTCCTACAATCATGGGTTGTTTAGGAGGCCTTGCACATGGTCTTAAAACCATTTGCAAGGCCCTCCTAAACTATGTACAATAAAACCATGGGTTGTTTAGGAGGCCTTGCACATGGTTTAAAAACCACGTGCAAAGCCTCCTAAACCATGTACAATAAAACCATGGGTTGTTTATAAAACCATGTGCAAGGCCAACATTTTTTTGGGGATAATTCAATTTTGTGTTGTTTTCTTGACCCACATATTTTTTTACGGATAATTAAATTTTTTACTTTTTTATTGTTTTGTTAGGTAGGAAGATTACAACATTTGTGGCCTGCATTTATTTTAGCCTATTAGAAAATTTATTTTTTATTAATAAAAATAACGTTACGAAAGTGATATTATTTTTTATTTCGTGTTACAAAATCTCTCCCATAATAATCACTATTACTATTATTTTTTGCCGACATGTTACAAACGTTACTAATATTACATCACGTTACAAGATCTCTCCCATAATATTCACTATCACTATTATATTTTGCCGGCATGTTACAAACGTTATTTACATTACATCATGTTACAAGATCTCCCCCATACTGGGTTGTAGAGCGCCTCTCGGGGCAATAAAAAAACAACGATGTAGTCTAGTTATGTTGACATTTTTAGCCTTCTGAAAAATGAAAGATAGCTTCGCTTATAGGGTTTGCTTAAAAAAAAAACAATTGATGTAGTCTAGTTATGTCGATATTTTTAGTCTTTTTAAAAATGAAAGACAGACTCGTTTAAAGTGCAAGTGAGGCTTAGCAATATGAGAAAATACAACAGGGTATTTATAATAGATTACAAACATCAAACATATATATCGTAGATCATACTCAAAATAAATAGAGACTAACATAACTCGTAAAATCATTCATCTTAATCAACATATACAATGATGCACAATGCAATTGAAATGGAAAAGATACATACATTTACATCAAACTATCATTAATAAATACATAAATATAACAATTTTTATAGAGGGCCTAAAATATTATTTGTATTCTTTCATTTAGATAATTTTACATCAACATCATGGTTGCAAGGACTAGAAAACCCTTTTGCCCATTATGTCGATAGTCTCTCTTCAACTTACTTGCTTTCTCTTATCATGTATTTTTCCTTTAACCCATCTACTCAAACCTTAATGAGATTTTATACAAAACCAATTTGTTAAGATCGATCATGTCAAGGCAGTTACAAAGGGATACGAATGATCCATTCATTAATTACATTCCATTTCTCTGCAACCATTGGATTCCATCTTCCTCACACACAATGGGTGCTTGTTCCTTGACCTATCCATACTTTTGATACCTACCATCCAAAAAAAAGGGGTCAACACTCCCAACCAAAACCATTGACTCGCCCTCGAGCCAACCTATCCATTCCTTCCCTTTGTCTCCTCCAAAGGAAAGGGCCTGGTTGTGGATAGAGTTGAAGTGCTCAATTTTTACAATCCATTTGTCAAGGAGGAGGGAGGAACAAACAATAAAGGTTTGATATTTCTCACTGTCTCGATTTTCTAGTTTCTTTTGAGATAGGGCCTGCCACTTGAAGTCTACAAAGGAATTTGGTTGGTGTAATTGTAGATATGTCAATTTTGTCAATGGTCGAAATTATCTCAGTTCTTTTTTCGCCACCTATGCCTCCACATGTAAGGCATCAAGTTGATCATCATAAACTTGAATTTCATTAAACTTGTCTTGCTTATCCAAAGGTTTGTAAATGGATTGGGCCTCTTCATTGATCTTCTTGATATTTTCATGTGATTCCACCAAAGGTTTATTATGTTGAGATAACAAGTGAACCCAATCTAGCATTTCCATGAAGATCTCCTTATTCTCATTGGTGGAATTTTGTAGGTTATCTCATGGAACATTGAATTCCTACATAAGAGAGGGAACTCTCCCCATCAATTATTTTTGTTTCTAATCACCTTGGGATAAGGTAGTGTCCAGTCAATGTTGAAGTTCCTCAACTCATTGTGCAATTTTTTTACATCCTCCTCCAATCAAATTTACATTCTCAATAGGGTTACAAGTTTCAATAGATTTTGGGAGTTGCATAGCAACATTTCACAACTTTTTCCACATATGATGCAGGTAGAAGATGATGTACTTAAGTTCAACTTTAGAGTTATATCATCCCTCCCTCTCCTTATCTCTATCCTCTATGAGTTCTACCAAAATGGGGCATACTGGATTATTGGCCACTTGCAACTCTTGATGGTTGTGCTTGACCGAGATAATGCATTGCACAATCTGTTAGGTCATGAGATTCATGAACTAGATGATACAAATGGATATTAGTGGCCACCCATCTATTCCACTAGCCTAAGATAGTTTTTCCAATTTGGTAGTTTTTAGAGATTTTTGTGTCCAAAATGTCTGGGGTCATTTTGAGGCCCTAAATGCATTTTTTTTGGTGATTCGATAGTCTAGTTTATTCCAAAGGTGAAATTAGATAGGTGAAATGTTTTATTCTAAACTAGACCTTTCCGATGAGCTATCGAACAACCTAAGCAAATATTGTATGAAAAATTTATGCCCTCTATAAGTTGACACCTCAACTAACCACCTTGATGCTTGCAAACCTTTTGACGAATAATATCCTAGGTTTAGGTTTTTGGATGTTAGGGTTTTATCCCTCATGTTTTTTTATAAAAGGATCTTTGGTATCCTTTTCTAATAATCTTATGACGAATGATTGTATCTACAACATCTATTTTCGGAAATATAGCTACCAACATTCTAGCTGCTTTTATTTAATGGTCTGCTCCTTTTCATTAATTTGATAGAATATGAGTTTAGTCTATCACCGTGTTTCTTACAATATATATGTGTATGTGATTATAAATATGATATTTCTTTTCATTCTCACATAAATCTAGATTAGTTGTATAAGATCAATCTTCTTTTTATTGTCTCTCAATGCATGTCCCTAATGAGATGTAGATATCAAGGGTTGAGTCTTGAACTAGTCGAGCTTGGTGAAAACCACCCTCATCATCAAAAACCACCTCCCATGGTAGAGGAAAAGTGATATGATAGAGAAGGAGATTCTATCAAGCTCTTGTTTGAGGAATCCATCGCACAACAGAGGAAGAAGGTGATAGAAAAATTTTCCCATATCCTTTAACGAATGCTAGCAACAATAGAGGGATCATCAATTAGTCACTTCAGAGGAACCACACCCTTCAAGGTACAAGTTCATTTTGATATCCAATTATTTGAAGGCCATATTGCTGCTAATTCCCTAAATAAATGGTTGAGTCTACCAAAAGGGTATTTCTCTATCCACAATTTTTTCAACAGCAAAAATATCATCTTTTTGCTCCTTAAGGTTGTCCCCCATGTCAAAAATTGGTGGGAAAATTATTGTGAGAAAAACTTAATAAAGGAGTCTGGAATGTTTGAGGCCAATCCCACTTGGGCCTCTTTTATATATTTCGTTAAGGAACAATATTACCCTATGGGAAACTATGATGACTAGTACAAAAAATGTATCATCATTTCTCATGAGAGGGACCAAGTGGTGTCGAAGTACACAAACAACTTTAATACATTGTGCACAAATTTGGGTATTAGAGACTTTGAGTGGCACTTGGTTCTTAAATATTTTGGTGGCGTACATCGGTACATATGAACATAGATGGAATTCCTAGACATCTCTTCAGTAGGAGCAAATTATCAATATGTTGTTAAAATTAAGAATAAATTTCCAAAAAAGAATAAGTGGGATGATCCATATGGAAATTGATAGCCACCCACCTATTCCATTAGCTCGCAATAATTGTCCTTTTTGGCAGTTTCCTAGTAATTTTTCTACATTTTTTAGGTCCCAAAATTTTGGGGTTGTTTTGAGGCCTTAAATGAATTTTTTGGGTGAATAGGGGGGGGATGGGTGCCAATGACATTCATTTTCCAACAGTCAAAAATTTGTAAATATTGGATAGACCTTTCCAACGGGATATTGAGTACCCCAAATGGATATCGTATGCAAAAGATATGACCCCGGGAAGTTGATTATTCAACTAACCACCTTGGTGCCGCAAACTTTATGACAATTCATGTTCTAGGGTTATGTTTTGAACGTTTAGGTTTCTTCCCCTAATGCTTATGATAAATAGTCCCTTTCGGCCTCGTTTTTATTCATCTTGTCACAAGTGAGCATAGCTGTCACATTTCTTCTCAGAGATACAACTACCACCATTCTAGATGCTTTTGTTTTGCAGTTTGTTTTTTCATTCATTTAATAGAATATGAGTTTGCTGTATCACTATGTATATTGATATATATCTATGGATGTGAATATATTTATGTCATTTCATTTCATTCTCACATAAATTGAGATCCGTGGTATTATATCAATATGTTCTTTTATTTTTTCTTGGTGCATGTCCCCAATGAGGTTAGGGTATAGAGAGTTGATCCTTAGACTAGTTTCATTTGGGGAACATCACTCTCACCACCCCAAGAAGCCTCCATGTCGAAATAAAAGAGAGACAGCATAGCAAGATATCCTATCAAGTTGTTGCTCGAGGAAGTACTCACGTGATATAGGAATGAGATGATGGATAATTTTTCCCAGATCCTTTGATCAATGTCGACAATGATAGATGCACCTTCAATGAGAAGTCGTTTCCGAGATGAAACGCCCTTCAAGGTACAAGTTAACTTTGATATCCATTTATTTGAAGGATAAATCGATGCCAATTCCCTAAATCAATGGTTAAATTTTCTAGAAGTGTATTTCTCTGTCCACAACTTTTTCAACAGGAAAAAATATAACCTTTGTGCTCCTGAAGTTTCTCCCTCATGTCAAAAATTGGTGGGAAACGTCTTGTGAGAAAAACTCATCAGATGAGTCTGGAATGTTTGAGGCCAATCCCACTTGGGCCTCTTTTATATATACCGTTAAGGAACATTATTACCCTAGGGAAACTATGATGACTAGTACACCAAATGGACCATTATGCATCAAGAGAGCGACCAAACAAAGTTGGAGTAAACCAACAACTTTCATACCTTGTGCACATATATGGTTATCAAGGGCTCCGAATGGAACCTAGTACTAAAATACAGTAGTGTCCTACATTGGTACATACCAACATAGATGGAATTATTGGACATCTCTTCACTCATATTTTCCAATCAGTATGGTGCCAAAATTAAGCAGAAACTTCAGGAAAAGAACAAGTGACACTTCAGACCTACGCAAAATCAAGGAAAGGGAAACTTTGACTCGTAGAACACAAGACATGGAAAGGATAACGAGTACCAACTACAAGAAAAGAAGGGTAACTGAAAGATATAGAAGTACTAGGAAGTGGAGTGAGTTCCACAAAATCCCTCAGCACAACACTGATGAATGTCACTTAAAATAGTCATTGGTGGTCAAGATCAAAGCTTCAGAATCAGATCCCAATTTTTATTTTTATTCAGAACCCAATTTCACAACTGCGAACCAGGGGAAGCGGATCATTGATGTAGAACTTAGTGTCATTATTTCTACCACAAATTCAACTAGAGGAACCAGAAGAGTAGGAGGCAGAGGAGTGCCTCTTCCATGAACAAATGTGGATGATGGGAATCTCCCTACATTTTGTTGTTGACAATGGAATCCAAAAGAACCTAATCTCAACAGAAGTTATCAAGAGGTTAGAGCTACCGATAACACCATACTCGTAACCATACACTAACGGTTGGATAAACTAAGGATGAGGTATCTGCATCAGTCATTAATTCCTCCTACCATACGACATCAATCCCTTCAAAGATGAGGTATTGCGTAATGTATCCCCACTCAAAGTATGTGATATTATTTTAGGACAACTGTATATGTGGAAGTGTCATGATTTATATGAGTCATGACCTTGTAGTGTCATTGTCTCTTTGGGATGATAACTCTATCGGATACTAGAGATAGTTTCACCTACCACAGTCCTATTAACCCCAACCAAGCAGCACAAGAAGATAGTCTCCCATAGTGGTAAATTATTCATCTTCACAATTTCCTCTGAAGGAGAACATAATATCACAAAGACCTCCACAACCTCTGTACATGGTTCCTCTACTCAACAGAAACAAGAAGAACACAAATTCATTGTTTTTTCATCTATCCAAGTAATTCTACAGTGCAAGGAAACAAATTCAAGGTGCTCCACTAGGAATAAATCATCCACATCGATTCAAACCAAGGATAACATGGCAACCAATTTTTCTGAACATATCTAGTGCATTCATCAACAACAATTATAGGCCTCTAGAGATGTCAAAGGCAAACAACCTTTTCACTTCAGCAAATGTCACACCAGGAGCTAAACGCAACATAGTTCCACATATGATAAGGGATTTGATGTGATGGATACCATTACTTCTTAAGGGGGAGGAATTATCTAGATAGAAATTGGTGGCCACCCACCTATTCCACTTGCTAACAATAATTGTCCACTTTGTTAGTTTCCTAGTAAGTTTTCTTTGGTTTTTCAGGTCCCAAACTTTTGGGGTCGTTTTGAGGCCCTAAACAACTTTTTTTGGTGATTTGTGGGGAAAAATGGTTTCCAAAAAATAAAATTTCCCCTAATAAAAATTTTTAAATATTAGATAGACCTTTCGAATGAGCTATAGAGCACCCTAAACAAAGATCACATGCAAAATTTATGACCCCGGGAAGTTGACCATTTAACTAGCCACCTCGGGGCCACAAACTTTATGACAATTCATATTCTAGTGTTATGTTTTAGATGTGATCCAGGAGGATATTGGTAGCCACACACCTATTCCACTTGGACCCCCACCATTGCTTCTTTCAGTTTTCCAGTTTCCTTAATTGTAGCACAATTTACTATTTTTGGCAGTTTTCGGGTCCTAAACTTCTGGAGCCGTTTTGAGGCCCTAAACAACATTTTTTCGGCATCGAATGGTTGGGACAATATGAGTCCGTTTTGGACTTAATACTTTTTAATTATCGATGTAGTCCTTAAACAGATCTTTCTAACGATGTATCATGCGCGTCAAACGGAGGTACTATGCTAAACTTACGACCCTGGGAAATTGATGTACCAAGTTACCCAATGGGGCCCACATTCTGGCGTTTCACCTCATAGGGTTAGGTTTTTGGATGTGTAGGGTTTCCATTGTTTCTCAATAATATATAGGCCTTCGAGCCTCATTGTAACAGAGGGTTCAGAGGCATGTAGCCGCCACATCTCTTCTCAGAGATAAGCTACCGGCACTCTAGCTAGTTCATCTACATTCTGTATGTAAACAAGTTTTAGTTATTGATTAATGAAATGAAGTGTTATTTCCGCTACATATTTGTTTCTATGGTTATTTGTGTATTATGTTATGTTCCTGCATAAATCTGAATCAAGATGTTTAGGGTTATTTCCCTCATGCTTATGATAAATAGGCCCTTTCATCATCCTTTTGTATTCATCTTGTGACGAGTGAGCGTAGTCGCCACATCTCTTCTAAGAGATATAGCTACCACCATTCTAGCTTCTTTTTCTTTAGAATTTTTTCAGTTTCATTCATTTAATAGAATCAGAGTTTACTGTATCTCTATGTTTTTTCCATATATTTGTGTATGTGAATATATTTATGCTCTTTACTTCATTCTTACATAAATCCAGATCATGGGATTTTGGGCTTATAAATACACTGCAGCAGAAGCATAACAAAGTCACAAAACAAAGGATGACACTAGAATAACCAACCTCAAGGAAACCCATCCAAGAAGGGTAATAGGAAGGTTAAGAAGGACATTGGAAATTATTTCCACAAAATCCCTTGGTACAACACTGATAAATATCTATCAAATCACTTACTGGTGGCTGAGATAGAATCTTCATAATTAGATCCTGGTTTTGACTATGATTTAGAACCCAATGCCAAAATCACAGATAAGGGAAAGGAGATAATTGATGTATAACCTAGTGCCACTATTTCTACCACATAGATTTATCCATAGGAACTAGAATGGACACAGGTAGACGATCACCTCCTCCACTCACAAATGTGGGAGAATTGAATCCCCCTGCATTTTGTTGTGAATAGCAACAACTATAAGAGCTTGATCTTAGAATATGCCATCAAGATATTAGAGCTATTGAAAACACCATTCCTGCAATGATACACCATTGGTTGGATAATCCAAGGATAATGTATTGATGTCAGTCATTAGTGCCATCTACCATACAAAATCATGTCTTTCAAAGACAAGGTATTGTGTGATGTGTCCCCAGTTGAATTCTCTGATGTTCTTTTATGGATCCATATATGTGGAAGTGTCATGATGTGCATGATTCATGGAATCATAGTTATATTGTCTCTTTGGGATGAAAAATATATCAGATACTAGAGATAGTTGCACCTACCTCAATCTCTTTGAATTCAACCAAATTGTGTAGGAATATAATCTCCCACACTAGGAAAATTTTCCTCTTCATAGTTTCTTCTAAAGGTGAACATCATATGAAGAAGACCTCCAAAACCTCTGCATATATTCCTTCTACAACGAAGATACAAGAATAACATAGAGGCATTGCTAGCTTACCTCTCTGGGCACCAACAATGTGCAAGGACATTCAAGGTGCCCCTCCAAAATGAAATCATCCACATCGGCTCAGAGTAATGAAAATAAGGAAACCAAAATTATTGAACAAGTATAATGAATCCATTAATAACAATTACAATCCTATCAGGATGTCAAACAAATACATCCTTTTAACCTCAACAAATTTCTCACTAGGATCTCAACTTAACACACAGTTCTCCATATGATGAGGGTATTAACACAATGGAGACCATTGCTTCTTAAGGAAGGGGGACTGATCCATATGTACATCGGTGGCCACCCACCTATTCCATTGACTCAAAATAGTTTTTATAGGTTGACATTTTTTTTGGGTCGAATGAATGCTCGAAATGTATATTAGTGACCACCGACCTTTTCCACCAAATCAAGACAGTTTTTAGAGTTTGGCAATTTTTACGTATTTTCATGTCCAAAAACTTCCAGGGCCATTTAAGGCCCTAAAGGATGTTTTTTTGGTGATGTCTCAACCATTGGGTAGACGAAGGCAAGACTAGATGGGGGATATTTGTTCTTATCTCTAGACCTTTCTGACTAGCTATCAAATTCCCTAAATAAAGATCATATGCAAATGTTATACCCCTAAGAAGTTGACACCTCAACTAACCATTTCAGGGCCCACAAACCTTTTTATGAATTATCTCCTAGGGTTAGGTTTTTGTATGTTAGTTTTTTTTCCCTCATGCTTATGATAAAAAGGCCCTCCAGCCTCCTTTTGTAATTATCTTGTGGCGAATGAGTGTAGCCACCACATCTCTTCTCATAGATATAGCTACCACCATTCTAGATGATTTTATTTTACAATGTATTATGTTTCATTCATTTAATAGAATATGAATTTAATGTATCATTGTGTTTCTTGGAGTATATTTGTGTATGTGATTACATATATTCTCTTTCATTTCTTTCAAACAAATTCGGATTACTAGACTAACTATGAAGTGGTCTTTGACTAAAAATATTTAGATGTGGAAACTTTCCTTACTCAAGGAAACCATGACATAGGGGTTTAAATGGGATGGGTTTTTAAGAATCCCCTTTTGTTTACTTCCGTGCATGAAATTCTTGGACCATTCTTTCTTGGTTCACATTTGATAAAAATGGCACAATGCTAGTATACTCCTGGCATATGTGAAACATGGTGGATAGGGAATTTGGTGTTACACAAGCTTCTTCAGCTGAACCATGGATGAGATATTATCTAAGGGAGACAAGATTCAAGTGAGGTATCTTCCAAAAGATTCTACATCTGAATGTCATGGACATACTAATCAACCACACCATTATTATCCCCTGCATATTGGGCACACTACTATGGAACATGATTTCCCTTTAGAGGTTCCTTGTCTTTCCTTTTACCTATGGTTCCCATTGCATTTATTTATCCCATGACCTTTGACTGATTTTTAAACAAACCAACCCTCTCATCCTTAGTTTTCTTAGTGGTGGCATAATAAGGTGTCTCCTTTGCTTCCATTTTCTCTGTAGCTACTCAACATATCCCCTTTTCCTCTTGGTGACCAAGACACCAAAACATATTTAATTTTAATCGGAGGGTTATCTACAATATTAAATATAGGGACTATGGCCTTGTTAAGTGCCTTATATTCGTCTAGAGTATCCTGAATTGATCCCAACCCATTATCATTTCAAAAATTTGAGAACTCTTATAGAAAGGGGTCATAATGGCTGGATGAAAGAACATCTATAAAGGCCCTCATGACATATTGACTTTCTTGCACCATGATTTTGGTTGGAAACCTCCTCAAAGGTTTCACTCTCCATTGGAGTTTAGTTGGTTTCAAGAAGTAAACCACCTTGTTCAAATATTTTTTAAATCCTTATCCATATAAGTGGTGGAAGGTGAGACAAGTTTAGTTAATACCTCAAAGAGTGAGAGATGTTGCAATGACCACCTTAATATCATATATTCTTCATTGTCATACCCAAGATCAACCATTTCTCCCTTCCTCTTACTATATACTTTGTCCATGGAAACCATGGGATTCATTTGTCGAACTTTAGTAGGGAGGTTAGGAATTATATATGCCATACCCTATAGAAGTCTTATACTTATTAACACCATCCTATCATGAATTATTCTTGTCGGAGACTACATCCGAGAGGTGGATAGGTAGCAAAGTGGCCTTTAAGGCATTGGGATCTACAACATGAGGTTGAACAAAGGTGTGATCTAGTGAAATGCCAAACCAAATGTTATTAGCATGGGCATTAAACATCAATTGAGGAATCATCATTCACTATGTAGCCATGATTAGTTGTTCACACCTCTTTCCAATCAAAACATTATTGAAGTCCATGTTGTAGGTGTCCTTGTAGGATTTCCATTGCTCATATTTGAGTGCAATTATAGATCAATCATTTATGGGGGTCAACTCTCTACCCTAAGGGGGTTCCCACTTCTGCATTGAAAAAATAACAAAAAGTTAGTTGAAAATGAAGTAAGTGGATCACTTGTGGCTATCCAAATAATATTGTAGCATATCATTCACAAGGAACTAACACTAATTCAACCTCACCTCATTCACACAAATATCCACCACAAGAATGACATCCAATCTACAATATCCTTTGGTGTAGTTCCTCATTACATGAATTTATATTAGCTACTTAGAAAAATAAGCTTGGTTGTGATTGGTAAGGCCTGTCTTGGAACGTTGACTACCCTTGACGGTCCATAATTTTGATATAAATTGGGCTCTCCCTTTTTCTAACCATGCTTCCCATCCCCCTTAAAAGCACTTGTCATGTATTCTCCATCCATGGATAATCATGTTAACGGATGGATATCCTAGATGTGAATATTGAGTTCTTTGTCTATCCACAATGATTTCCCATACACTTGATTGATCATGAACATAGTGCATTGTTGGTTCCCAAGTTTTGGACCTATCACTGCATGCTGAGCCAGAAAACTAGAAGTAGTTGTGTGCAAATAGAAATAAATTACACTGCACGCCTACAACAAGTTTTCAATTTTGTGCCTTAGTCTATATAATTCTTATTTTGTAAAGAGTCAAGGTTGGAATCTAGCTAGTCGTCCTATGTATCTCTAATACTTCTGATGGTTGTAATCGGCTATGTTTATGCTACTACATGTTGTATGAAGTATTAAGCTATTGAAATGAAGTTGTAAGAAATGAAGCATATCAAGTTTTTCCTATAATATAGAAAAGTTGTTGTCGCATATGTGTTATTATGTATTGTGTTTGTGTTGGGCGTTATGATGAATTATTAGTAGTGAGATGAATGAATTTTAGCAGAATAGTGATCTTTATGCCTAAGCTAAGTAAAAAATTGTTAAGATGTTGAGTAGAAAGAACCCATTCCTTCCTGCACACCCATGATTCATGTTTTTGTGTAATTTCATGCATGTGTCTCAGGTGAGACATTACTCTACTTGCAGAGTATTGAAAATTCCAATACCTATGGGGATTTTGATGGTTATATAAGTTGAACCCTAGGTCTGAAAGACTACAATGAATAGTGGTTCTGTTGTTGGGAACTGACAGGGATTGTGAATGGAGAATGAAGGTATTGTTAAAGTATTGTAACTTCAGAAGATATTCTATTGTACTTTTGTTTTATTCTCCTTCGGAGTGTTATTCCTCCATTCAGATATGTCCTTGATGTAATTGGTCATCTGAAATTCATGAGGTAAAAACTCCATTGTAAGTCGAGGAAATAGTACCCACACAAGTAATATATAAAATGTATTTTGTGTCTTCCTAGGTAGGTTGGCCCTAATTAAAAAACCTGGCTGACATAGTTAGTTATTTGATTCACTCACCTAATGAATATAAATAGGCGAGGCGCCTCTCTCATTCTCACACACCTTACACTCAAGCATTGTGCAAGAGAGAGAGAGAGAGAGAGAGAGAGAGAGAGAGA
>LPNX010298207.1:313380-433931 GCA_001517045.1 Pseudotsuga menziesii
GTAAGTTTTGAGGGGTTTTCTCCCTTATGGTTTCCTCGAGGAAAATATTTGTGTTCTCTTGTGTTGTTGTACTTGTCTTTGTTTCAGTGATCTTTTGCTTATGGTTATAATGTTATGATGATACATGTTTTAGATATTGTATAACCATTAAAAATATAAAATGGTATCAAATCAACCCTAGAATAAGTCCTTGTGCATACAAAACACAACTACAACTCCAACTACTGAAGATTAGGGTTTCATGCTTGAAACCCTAGAAGACAAACCCTAGTCATGTTGGGAATTTCACTATAACTCATGTTTTGAGACATATTAGAAGATGAAACTCTTATAAGACGAATTTGAAATATTTATGTACCTTCTGTGAAATTTTCATCCTCATATTCATTATAATCTTAGAGATATGATTCCTCCAACGTAGGATTTTATCCTCTCCAAGAATTTAGCTTTAAACATGTGACCTAGGGAGAATTTCTATGTCTTGGGCTAGGAAGGTCCAAACGAATCTTAACAAGATGTTACAGATAGGGAACAGACTTTAGTTTATGTGGTCAAATTTTCATACCCTGAAGGTGAATCTGTAACACGTGATAGTCAGTACATGTTTCTATGCTTAACAATATTGAAATAAGTCACCTTGGGAAACTTTACATAAGTCCCACTAGGTGAATCCAATTCTGCTATAACCTATGGGGTTAGAAATAAGATAGACCACGATATTGTAGGAAGAAGTTCCATACCTTGAGGAGAAGAAACTTTGGAGCTATAGAAGAAACAAGATCAGTCAAGTATATAGAAGAAACTAGGAAAAAAAACTAGGGCTTCCTGTTTCGGGCACTTCCCACCACCAATCAATTGAAAAAGGAGGACCATCAAACTTGCCCTATGAGGGCACATATTTCTATGTAATAAGTTTATCATTATGTGGAATTTCAATTTTTGACCTAACACTCCTATCATGTCCCAAACTTTTCATTGGGTCACAGTGGCCTAATCACATTTTCCATATTCATGAGAGTTTTTCAAATTGATGCTAAGGGTCAAATAATTGCCAAGGAGAAAAATTACTAGTTTCCTAGTTTGGGGGTGGAAGCTTTGGGATTTGGAATAAGGGGGAAAATAAATGATGTTTGAAAATTAGAATGGCATAAATATTTAATAAATGAGCTAAATAAATAATTACAAGAAAAAATCAAAGTGGCAATTGATCATGAAGACACATGGAGGATGTGGGACCCACACAAGCTAGATTTTCTATGCCACATGGCATCCTCCTCTTGTCATTTCGAATCCATAAGAATCCCAAGGGACTTGGGATGATTTGGAAGGTCAATATACTTGGAATGAATCAATTAAGTTCGAATTGGAGTGGAAGAGTAGCTCCCATGGAAGAGGAAGAGGAATTTTGGAGCTAGTGAGACACTTGGACTAGTTCCCTAGCTCTATGGCAACAATGATGAAGATTCTATGACACCTATGACACAAATAATATCTGAAGGTCTAAATATGACATATATGACATTTCATGGGTAACAATAGCTCCACGAGGGCTCTCAAGGGAGTTAGGGAAGCTAAGATGCTTCCACATGTGATTTGGTGGAAGTGGGAGACTAGGAATTGTTGTACAAGTGACATTCTTTGGAATCTCTTCCCAAATAGAGTTGGAATGGAATGCATCTCTTGGAAGGAATTAGACCCATATAGAGCTTGAAAATTTTATAAATTTCAATAACAAATAATTAAGGATTCTTTTGATCATTTGAGAAATTTGCATTTGTGAAGAGAGGGAGCTTGTGGATAACTAGTTTCTTGCCTTATCCAATTTCGAGGGTGAAAGATTCCCATCCAAGTTGGTGTTTGGAGAGGAAATTTAGGTATTTCATAGAGATTTAATTTATTTTTTATTTGTATGTGTAAGCTAAAAGGAATCGCATGGCTTCTTCTAGTGCATCACATTCTCTCAACCATTTCTAGTCTTTATTGCATATTATTGCTCATGGAGGGATTGCGCTTTGGGTGAGATATTGTACTCTTTGGGAGATCTTATCATGGTATATTTATGATTGTAATAATATTAATATAATATATTCTTCATATTCATAAATTCTCAGGTCTAAATACCAAATGTTTGTATCTAAAAATGATTATTAATGAGCAAACAATGACCATTTCCCCATTATATTGATATATGCCCTTGTAATTCTGATGATTTCGAATGTAAGAATGTTTCTATGATATATTTATGATTAATGGAATTCCATTTATGATTATTACAAGTTTATTGTCTATCACTCAATCATTTGAAGTCATCTTACTTAGTTTATTTGCATTTGGAGAAGATTTGGTGCCATTTCCCCAAGGGTCGAACTAGTGAGTTTGTAGTTGTTTGGGAGAGGGTTATAACAGCATTTATAAATTGAAAAATGATGCAAGTGAGACCTTAATAATTTCCCTTAAACATACTCTTCCTCTTTTCAGAAATATGAGTGGGTTTGGGATCACTTGGAAAGCCATTTTCAACATTTATTGTGGGGGAATTGGAACCCCAATTTGCTAGTGAAAACTCCTACCTTAGGCAGAATATTAAAAAAGTTTGTAGAAGTATTTGGAGGGTAATAAATCATCCCTGAACATAATATTCAATTAATAATATCATTCACATAACTTATCATAATATTTTGGAGCATTTGGGTCAAATTGGAGACCTAGACATCAAAACTAGTCAACGGCTGAAATAGGGAAAAAGTGGAAAAATGGGTCATTGTAATAAATTTATTCAAAGGGGAAATAACAAGTGGTATCAGAGCATGATCTTGGAACCTGATGTGGTATGATATTAATAAGGACAATAAGTCAAGGACCACCATTAGATATTGAAACCAAAAGTTCTTTTGTTGAAGAGGGAAAACAAAGTAGGAGAAGAAGACAATTTTTTGAGGAAACTATGACTAGGGATGAAAAGGGAACCTCATATGATGGTGAGGAGCATATACAAAATCATGGAACCTGTATTTTAAGGCATGAATAAGATATCTTATGAAAGGATTCAAATTTTTAGCTATCCTAGTTGGGAGAAAATATATTGATCTTAAAAAAACCAAGGGGAAAAATGCATGAGCTTGCTTAAAGGAGAAAAAGGAGGAGACCTATGAACCACCTAGTTCTGAAATAGGTGAATTAGAAGAAGTAGTACATGAAGATGATAAAAATTCACTCCCAAGTGACTCTAAAAAAAATGAAGAGACATTGCATGAGTATGAAGAAGTTTATATTGAAAATATTGAAGATCATTTCGAGACACATCCTACCTTGGAAATGAAACAAAGGGAATCTACTGATGGATGCTTGAACTATGAAGGCGTACCTACTGATGGGTACTCACTCCTCTATGTTGGTGACATAGAGATCAAATTTTAAAGTGTTTATACAAGCAAAACTTCCATTAAACATGAAAATGAATACCTTGTAGCAGTTGAAGAAGAAACAAGATCAACTTCCCCATCACCACTTGAGCTTCATGAAGTTGGTTCAAGCAAGAAGGAAGAAGATGACGAGGTTCATTTGAAAGAGCCTCATTTTCTTGAAGGGTCATTAAATATGAATTAAAATAATATACAAGAGTCCCTTAGAATACTCTATGACACTCACGCATTAGTGTCAAATTCTTGTTGGAGAGATACTTCATTGGAGGAAACATGCTTCCTTGAAGACATGGAGAAGATTCAAAGAGAAATGTGCCACATCAAAGATAATTTCATGTCTTTGATTTTTGATAGAAACCAATTTTCTGAGATTAATGAATTGTTACATGATGAACAATTGAATAATAATTAGGATAATCATAACCTCACAATTCAAAATGAGCAACTTCTTGAAAAGTTGCAAGATACTTGTTTTTCCTCCTATGTTTCAGATTGTCAAAAGGTATATTGTTTGGAGGATTCTCATGACATGGTGGATCATGAGAAATGTGGAAATTTGAATTTTCTTGATGTGTTTGAAGACTAACTTGAACAAATCCAAACACTTGACGTGGTGGAAGAGGAACTTTAATTGTCTCTTGATGAAGGTTATGCAATTTTTAAAGAAGAGCATGATTCCTCTACATTGGAACAAATCTATGAAAAAGGTTTCACACTTTTGAAGGAGATGCATGATATTAACCATATGGATCCTTCCCATGATGAAAATTATTCCATTTTTGATCATTTGGGTGAGTTATTTCATTCTCCTACAACCTCCAATTCCATGTTTTACATCATTAGTCTCAATGAAGTATGGGTGAAAGGGTTATTTTTTATGGTGCCACATGAGGAGTATGGAACTCCTAGATTTACCTTTTATGATGACATAGTGGGAGCACATTCTTATTCAAATTAAGAAGAATCCTTTGTTACTTTATGATTCTTCACATTTACATGGATGCACCTATGATATGCATTTGAGTCACTTGAAGACTCATGGTTTTTCTTGCTCAACACTTGGTTCATTTGATGTTTGAGGAACTTCATCCAACACTGGGGTGAATATATTTATGATTGGAGAGAATTTTTGTTTCCAGCCACATACTTTGTTATATATTTATTATTCGCTCATCCATGTATGTATGGGTGAGACTTCTTTGATTCATTTGAAGTTTCCTTTTTTTGCTCATTATTTGGTTCAGATTTTAGTGGATATTCTTCATTCACATCTTGGAGGAAATAATACATGGCTGGATATTTTGAGGCATATTACATCCTTTTGGAGTAGCATTATAGGACATGGGATCCTAATCTATGTCATTGTATCAGATTTGATTGGTCACTTGAATCTTGTATGCACTTGGCAAATAGTGGTCTACTTACTTGGAGGTATAAGCACTTTCATGATTTTTTGATGAGGCACCTCCTTGATGTAAATTTTTATTATGGTGTTATGTAATTTGATGATATATATTATGTACTCATGATGTTTGGAAGAATTCATACAAGAAAATGGGATCCCAAAATTATCTTTCATAATGGTATGGGTTGGAGAGAACTCTTAATTGTTGGAGTGCAATACAAACAATGAGACCCTGGGATAGTTTTTAGTCCCATTGATTTCAATTTTTTTGGGAAACAAGAAGTATGGAAGATGGAATCCCCACTTAATAAAGTTATTTTAATTAGAGTAGTGCAACAACAAGCATGGTGGTTCCTCCCTAAAATATTCATGGAATTTCAATGACTCAGGGTTGGGCAATTCAGTGGCAACTTCAAAGAATCATACAAAAAGAAGGTTCTTCAACACCCATGTTTGAAATTTCTTGAGAACAAGCAATTATACTGGGAAGGGAGGATTTGTGATGTCCCAAATTTTGCATTGGGTCACAATGTCCAAATCACATTTTCCATATTCATGAGAGTTTGTCAAATTGATGCCAAGGGTCAAATAATTGCCAAGGACGAAAATTACTAGTTTCCTAGGTTGGGGGTGGAAGCTTTTGGATTTGGAATAAGGGGGAAAATCAATGATGTTTGAACATTAGAATGGAATAAATATTTAATAAAGGAGCTAAATAAATAAATACAAGCGAAAATCAAAGTGGCAATTGATCATGAATACACATGGAGGATGCATGACCCACACAAGCTAGATTTTTGTCATGTCCCAAATTTTGCATTGGGTCACAATGGCCTAATCAAATTTTCCATATTTAGGATAGTTTTTCAAATTGATGCTAAGGGTCAAATAATTTCCAAGGAGGAAAATTACTAGTTTCCTAGTTTGGGGTGGAAGCTTTGGGGATTTTGAATAGGGGGGACAATGAATGATGTTTAAACATTAGAATGGAATAAATATTTAATAAAGGAGATAAATAAATAAATAAAAGAGAAAATTGAAGTGACAATGGAGCATGGAGACACATGGATACTATGGGTCCCACACAATCTAGAATTTATGTGCTACATGCCATCCTCCTCTTGTAATTTCGAATCCATGGGAAGTATAAATGTTCTTCGATGAGTTAGAAGGATAATACACTTGGCCATATGCATCATAGGTTGAATTTGGGATGAAATGTAACTTAAATGGGAGAGGAAGAGTCATTTTGGAGCTAGTGAGACACTTGGACTAGATTCCCCAGCTGTATGACAATAATGATGAAGATTCTATGACATATATGACACAAATCAGATCTGAAGTATGACATATGACATATCTAATATTCCAGGTCAAAATAGAGCATCCAAGAGGGCTCTCATGTGTTCTGGGGAAGCTCAATGGGTTCCCACTCAAATTGGGGGATGGATGGATTGGTAAAATTAGAAGGATAAGGATGTTTATAAAATATAGAATCAACCAAAAAAATGGACTTTGATCATTTGAGAAATTTTCATTTGTTAATTGTGAGAGCTAGTGGATAATTAGTTTTCTTTCCTTAGCCAATTTTGAGGGTGAAAGATTCCCATCCAAGTTGGTGTTTGGAGAGCCCATTGAGGTATTTCATGGAGATTTAATGGAGTATTATTTTCATTTTTAAGCTATAAAGAATCTTGTGTATTCTTATATTACATCACTTTCTCTCAACCATTTTCAGTTTTATGGCATATTCTTGCTCATGGAGGGATTACGCTTTGGGTGAGCTATTGATATCTTTGGGGAAGATTATAATTCTCAATTATTTTATGTTCTGATGTAAATTATATTTATTTCAAGATCATAAGACTCTCTAGTCTAAATTCCAAAATATTTCATGTAAAAATGTTAAATAATGAAGAAATCGTGCCATTTCCCCACTATGTTGTTGTGCACCATTGTAATGCTAATGATTTAGAATTAGGAGAATATTTTCATTGTCCATTACTACTTTTAATAAGATAAATATGATTTTTTATTCATTCTCAGAAATTCCCAGGTTGAAATATCAAATGGTTGTATGGAAAAGTGATTATTAATGAAGAAATAATGACCATTTCCCCACTACATTGATGTATGCTATGATAATCCTGATTATTTCGAATGGGAGAATGTCTATATGATAAATTTATGATGAATGTACTATAATTAATGTGAATTAAAAGTTTAATTTTCATTACATAAGAATCAGAATCCATTTTACTCATTTTAATTGCATTGGGAGAAGATTTGGTGCCTTTTCCCCCAAGGGTCAAAATTGTGATTTGGGAGCTGTTTGTGAGAGAGTCATAAAAACCTATATAAACTGAACCATGATTCATATGAGATCTTAAAAATTTCCCCGACTCATCCTCTACCTTTGGTCAGAAATTCGAGTGACTTTGGGATCATTTGAGAAGCCATTTTTGACAATTACCCAAGGGGAATTGGAGCCCCAATTTGCTAGTAAAGACTCCTACTTTGAACAGAACATTAAACAAGTTTGCAGAAGTAATTGGGGGGTCACAAAACATCCCCTAACATCATATTTAAGTTCTAATATCATTCATGTACCCTCAGATAAATTTTGGGAGAATTTGGGCCAATTTGGAGGTCTAGACATCAAAAGTACTTAAGGTCAAAATTGGGGAAAAAGTGAAAAAATTGGCCATTTAATAAAATTTTGAAATCAGGACATTACAATGGTATCAGAGCATGATATTGGCACATGATTCGGTATAATATTTATCAGTACAATAATTCAGGGACCACCATTATATATTGAAACCAAAAGTGCTTTTGTTGAAGAGGGAAAAAAGTAGGAGAAGAAGGCAATTTTTGGGGGAAATTATGACTAGGCATGAAAAGAGAACCTCATATGATGGTGAGGGGATAATAAAAAGCATGGAACCTATCCTTGAAGAAATGACCAAGAATATTATGAAAAGATTCGAATTTTTGGCTATCCAAAGTTGGAAAAAATATATTGATTTTAAGAAAACCAAGGGGAAAAATGCATAAGCTTGCTTGCCAATTAGGGGAATTTTGAGGTAAAAAATGGGCCTCCAAAAAAAAAATGTACTATTAAAATTCACTTTAAAAGAACCAATCACATTCTAGAGGATGATATCATGTATAATAGTTGAGTTGGCATTGGTTGAGTTAAGGATGCTTTTTTGTCAAATTGTAAATGGTGAGTGAAAACCCATAGTTAACTATATCAATATTGTAAGTAAAGTACTCATTATAAAAATAATACTCATAGATTATTTTTTAATATAATATAAATGTACTAAAGTACTCTTAAAATACTTAGAAAGAAAAATACTCTTTATATTTCAATATAAAATAAATTACAAATACAAAAAAACTAAATCTTTTATTCAAATGTAATTAATTTTTTGTATTTCAATATAAAATAAATTACAAATATAAAAAAAAGTAAATGCTCTATTCAGAATTAAAATTGTGTAATTATTTTTTTCAATATTTAAAATATATATATCAAATCTTTATTTAAAATCAAAATCACTTAACATCTTATAATAAAAACAATTTGATGATTAATAATTTTTGTTTTTTAAATACTTACTATATATAATAANAATACATTCATAAAATCTTAATGTAGCAATTTGAATGAACTATTATATCATAATAAAATATTATATTAGTATCATTTTTATTACATATAATAATAATGTTTATTACATATAATCTCATTTGCTTAATATTAAATCAATTTTTTCGTATAAAAAAATTATGTACTATTTCTTCATCTGAATATTAACACTTTTTGTAAAAATTCATTTAATGTTGTTATTAATTATTGCATTAAAAATGATATATAATATATATAATATATATCACAAGAAACTATTAAAAATGAGTTTACAAGTGATTTTGAATGTGTATTAAAAAAATGAAAACTAAATTTAAAAAAGTTTTTTTTTTTAATTTATAGCTTTATATTTATATTTTAAAATTAATTTTTATTTTTAATATATATATATATATATATATATATATAAAAGAAATGACAATTTATTCATTTAAATTTAACTTTATGTTTAAAATTCAAAATTATAAATACATGGTTTATAAACATATTTTGAATATTGAAGAAATAACTTATGTTTCAAATTTTAAAATTAATATATTTTATTTTATGAGTACATTACTTTATAAGTACATTCATTATTTTATATTAAAAAATAATTTATATACCCAAAAATAGTTTACTTCTAGTCATTTCAATTATATTATATTTAAAAGTAATTTATGTACTCAAAAGTACTTTACTTTTAGTCATATCAAAGATGATTTTTTTATTGGTTTTATTTTAGACATCTTTTCAATTTAACTTAACCATAGTTGCATTGGTTATAGTGTAAGAGATGAGTTGTAAATATACCTTCCCCACAAAATGTCTAACTCATAATATTTTATTATATCTCTTATGAGGCCCATTTTAGACCTCAAAATTCCCCTAATTTGAAACAGCAAAATGAGAAGACCCATGAACCACCTAGTTCTAAAATAGGTGAAGTAGAAAAAGTAGTACATGAAGAGGATCAAAATTCACTCCCAAGTGACTCTAAAAAATATGAAGAGACATCACATAAGTATGAAAAATTTTCTATTGAAAATATTGAAGATCATTTTGAGACACATTCTACCTTAGATGTGAAACAAAGAGCATCTACTGATGGATGCTTGAACTATGAAGAAGTACCTACTGGTAGGTGCTCACACCTCTATGTTGGTGACATAGAGATAGATTTTGAAAGTGTTGCTGCAAGCCAAAATTCCATTAAACATGAAAATGAAGACCTTGTAGCAGTTGAAGAAGAAACAAGATCAACTTGACCATCACCACTTGAGCTTCATGAAGTTGGTACAAGCAAGAAGGAAGAATATGTGGAGGTTAATTTGCAAGAGCCTCATTTTCTTGAAGGGTCATTAAAGATAAATGAAAAGAATACACAAGAGTCCCTTAGAATACTCCATGACACTCAAGCATTGGTATCAAATTCTTGTTGGAGAGCTACTTCCTTGGAGGAGCCATCCTTCCTTCAAGACATGGAGAAGATTCAAAGAGCAATGTGCAACATCAAAGGTAATTTCATGTCTTTGATTTTTGATAGCAAAAATGTCATTGAGCTTAGTGAATGGTTACATGAATCCTACTTGAAGAATAATGAAGTTATTCATAAGCTCACAATTCAAAATGAGAAACTTCTTGAAAAGTTGCAAGACACTTGCTTTTCCTTCTATGGTTCAGATTGTCAAATGGTAGATTGTTTGGAGGACTCTCATGACATGGTGGATCATGAGAAATGTGTACATTTGAATGTGATTGATGTGTTTGAAGATGAACTTGGAGAGATCCAAACACTTTATGTGTTGGAAGAGGAAATTGAATTATCTCTTGATGAAGGTTATGCAATTTTTAAAGAAGAGCATGATTCCTCTACGTTAGAACCAATATATGACAAAGGTTTAACACTTTTGAAGGAGCTGCATGATACTACCCATATGGATCCTTCCCATGATGAAACTTCTGCACTTTTTGATCATTTGGGTGAGTTAGTTCATTCTCCTACATCCTATAATTCCATGTTTTGCAGCATTAGTCTCAATGAAGTATGGGTGAAAGGATCCTTTTTTATTGTGCCACATGAGGAGTATGGAACTCCTAGATTTAATTTTTATGATGACATGGTTGGAGCACATTCTTATTCACATTTGTCGCAGCATCCTTTATTACTTTATGATGATGCACATCTACATGGATGCACCTATGATATGCATTTGAGTCACTTGAAGACTCATGATTATTCTTGCTCAACACTTGGTTCATTTGATGTTGGAGGAACTTCATCCAACACTTGGGTGAATAGATTTATGATTGGAGAACATTTTTGTCACTAGCCACATAATTTGTTATATTTTTATGATTATCTCATTCATGGATTTATTGATGAGACTTCTTTAAGCCACTTAAAGTCTTCATGTTTTATTTTCTCCTTATTTGGTTTAGATTTTGGTGGAGGTTCTTCATTCACTTCTTGGATGAAAGAACACATGGCTGATTATTATTTTGATGCATATGAAATTATTTGGGAGAAGAATTATAGGACATGGGATACTCACCTATGTCATTGGAGAAGATTTGATTGGTCACTTGAAGCTTGTATGCACTTGGAAAATGGTGGTCTACTTACTTGGAGGTATACACACTTTCATGATTTTTTGATGAGGCACCTCCTTGATGTACATTTTTATTAATTTTTGATGTACTTTGATGATATATATTATGTACTTATGATTTTTGGAATAATGAATAAAATAAAATGGGATCCCGGAACTCTCTTTCCTAATGGTATGGTTTGGAGAGCACTCTTAATTGTTGGGGTGCAATACAAGCAACAGGACCCTGAGATAGTTTTTAGTCCCATTGATTTCAATTTTTTTGGGAAACAAGTAGTATGGGAGATGGATTACCCACTTAATAAAGTAATTTTAATTAGAGTATTTCAGCAACAAACATGGTGGTTCCTCTCTAAAATCTTCATGGAATCTCAAAGACTCAAAGTTGGGTAACTCAGTGGCAACTTCAAAGAATCATACAGAAAGCAGGTTCTTCAACACCCTTGTTTGAAATTTCTTGAGGACAAGTAATATTGGGAAGGGAGGACTTGTCATGTCCCAAATTTTTCATTCAGTCACAATGGACTAATAACATTTTTCATATTTAGGAGAGTTTGTCAAATTTATGCTAAGGGTCAAATAATTGCCAAGGAGGAAAATTACTAGTTTCATAGGTTGGGGTGGAAGATTTGGGGATTTTGAATAGTGGGGACAATGAATGATGTTTAAACATTAGAATGGCATAAATATTTAATAAAATATATAAATAAATAAATGCAAGAGAAAATTGAAGTGGCAATGGAGCATGGAGACACATGGAGACTATGGGGCCCACACAAGCTAGAATTTATGTGCCACATGGCATCCACCTCTTGCAATTTCGAATCCATGTGAAGTGTAAAGGTTATTGAATCCATGGGAATTATAAAGTTTATTGGAAGGATTATAATTCTAATACACTTGTTCATATGCATCATAGGTCAAATTTGGGAATAAATGTAACTTACATGGGAGAAGAAGAGTCATTTTGGAGCTAGTGAGACACTTGGACTAGATTCCCTAGCTCCATGACAACAATGATTAAGATGCTATGACACCTATGACACAAATAAGATATGAAGGATAAAATATGACATATATGACATGCCAAATAGAAATAGAGAATCCAAGAGAGCTCTCATGTTATTTGGGGAAGCTCAATGGGTTTCCACTCAAATTGGGGGAAGATGGAAGGCTAGGAAAGGGAGGACACATGGAAAATAATGAGCACACACCCAAATTCGAATTGGCATGAATTTGTGGATGGATTGGTAACCTTATAATGCTAAGGATTTTTATAAAATACAGGAATCAACCAAGAAAATGGCTTTTGATTATTTGAGAAATTTTCATTTGTGAATTGTGAGAGCTAGTGGATGACTAGTTTTCTTGCCTTAGCCAATTTCAAGGGTGAAAGATTCCTATCCAAATTTGTGTTTGGAGAGTCCACTCAGATATTTCATGGAGATTTAATGGAGTCTTATTTTTATTTTTAAGCTAAAGGGAAGCTTGTGGATTCTTCTATTGCATTACTTTCTCTCAACCATTTCTAGTTTTATGGCATATGCTTGCTCATGGAGGGATTGCGCTTTGGGTGAGCTATTGATCTATTTGGGGAAGATTATAATGCTCAATTATTTTATTTTGTGATGTAAATTATATATATTTCAAGCTCATAATACTCTCAGGTCGAAATTCCAAAATATTTCATGTAAAAATGTTAAATAATGAAGAAATAGTGCCATTTTCCCACTATCTTGTTCTGCACCATTGTAATGCTAATGATTTCGAATTGGGAGAATATTTTCATTATCAATTACTGATTTTAATAATATAAATGTGATATTTTAGTCATTCTAAAAAATTAATAGGTAAAAATATCAAATGGTTGTATGGAAGAGTGATTATTAATGAGCAAACAATGACCATTTTCCCACTACATTGATGTATGCTATGATAATGATGATTATTTCGAATGGGAGAATGTCTATATGATAAATTTATTATGGATGTACTGTAATTTTTTCATTAAAAGTTTCATTTTCATTAATTAAGCATAATAATCCATTTTACTCATTTTAATTGCATTGGGAGAAGATTTGGTGCCTTTTCCCCAAGGGTCAAAATTGTGATCTGGGAGCTGTTTGGGAGAGAGTCGTAACAGCCTGTATAAACTAAACCATGATGCATATGAGATATTAAAAATTCCCCCCACTCATACCCTACCTCTTTCCAACAATTCTAGTGACTTTGGGATCATTTGAGAAGCCATTTCCGGCAATTACTCAGGGGGAATTGGAGCCCCAATTTGCTAGTAAAGACTCCTACTTTGAACAGAACATTAAACAAGTTTACAAAAGTAATTTTGGGGTCACAAAACAACCTTGAACATAATATTTAAGTTCTAATATCATTCATGTACCCTCAAATAAATTTTTGGATCATTTGGGCCAATTTGGAGGTCTAGACATCAAAACTATTTAAGGTCAAAATTGAGGAAAAAGTGAAAACATTGATCATTTAATAAAATTTTGAAATTGGGACATTACAATTTTCTATTCCACATGGAATCCTCCTCTTATAATTTCGAATCCATAAGAATCACAAGGGTCTTGTTATGAGTTGGAATGTCAATATAATTGGCTTGTATGAATTAAGGTCTAATTGGAGTGGAAGAGTAACTCCCATGGAAGAGGAAGAGGCATTTTGGAGCTAGTGAGACACTTGGACTAGATTCCGTAGCTCTATGACAACAATGATGAAGATGCTATGTAACCTATGACACAAATCATATCTGAAGGCTGAAATATGAAATATATGACATGTCTAGGATAAAAATATCTCCAAGATGGTACTCAAGGGAGTTAGGGAATCGAAGACGCTTCCACATGTGATTTGGTGAAAGTGGGAGACTATGAATTGTTGTATAAGTGGCATTCTTTGGAATATATTCCCAAATAGAGTTGGAATTCATATCTTGGAAGGAATTAGACGCATAGAGATATTGGAAAGTTTATAAATGTAAAGAACAAAGAATGAAGGAATCATTTGATCATTTGAGAAATTTGCATTTGTGAAGAGAGAGAGCTAGTGGATGACTAGTTTCTTGCCTTAGCCAATTTCGAGGGTGAAATATTTCCATTCAAGTTGTTGTTTGTAGAGGAAATTCAGGTATTTCATAGAGATTTAATGGATTTTGTATTTGCAGGTGTAAGATATAGAGTATCTCATGTCTTCTTCTAGTGCAACACATTCTCTCAACCATTTCCAGTCTTTATTGCATATTCTTGCTCATGGAGGGACTGCGCTTTGGGTGAGTTATTGTAATATTTGGGAGAGATTATAATGGTCAATTTATGATTGTAATAAGCTTAATATACTTTTTTATTAATCTTCATAAAGTCTCAGTTCAAAATACCAAATGGTTGTATGTAAAAATGATTATTAATGACCAAACAATGACCATTTCCCCATTATATTGATGTATTCCCTTGTATTTATGATGATTTCAAATGTAAGAATGTTTCTATGATATATTTATGATGAATGTACTTCCATTTATTACTATTAAAATTTTCATAGCCAACAATTAGGCATTTGAATTCATCTTACTTAGTTTGTTTGCATTTGGAGAAGATTTGGTGCCATTTCCCCAAGGGTCGAAATAGTGAGTTTGTAGCTGTTTGGGAGAGGGTTATAAAATAATTTATAGAATGAATAATGATGAAAATGAGACCTTAATTATTTCCGTTAAACATCCTCTTTCTATGTTTAGAAATTCGTGTGGTTTTGGGAGGATTTGGAAATCCATTTTCAACATTTATTGTGGGGGAATTGGAACCCCAATTTTCTAGTGAAAACTCCTACCTTGGATAGAATATTAAACAAGTTTGAAGAATTATTTGGAGGGTCATAAATCATCCCTAAAAATCATATTCAAGTATTAATACCAGTAACATACCTTCTTAGAATATTTGGGAGGATTTGGGTCAAATTGGAAACCTAGACATCAAAACTAGTCAAAGGTCAAAATAGGGAAAAAGGGAAAAAATGGGTCATTGTAATAAAATTCTTAAAAAAGGACATTACAAATCCTACCGAGAAAACTAGGGCATCTGATATTTTGCAGTTTTGTCCAAATTTTTGGGAAAATAAGTATGCTACTCATCTCACCATAACAAGGTGCATCTTTCTATCTAATCAGATATGAAAGATATCGAAGTTTTAAAATTAGGGTTTCTCTATCAAACCCTAGGTCCACCAAAAGCAGTATTTTAGAATATCCTTTAAGCAAGCATAAAGTTGAAGCAATCTCATTAGTAAGTTCTATCCTCTCTATTTCCATTTTAGGTTCTCATTTTTATCATGATGACAAATAATACCAAGATTGAGGACACGCTTGAAAGAGTCGAGAAATTCTAAGCATGGAAGTACAGAGTGCTTCACATACTTAAAGAAGCATGACATTGAGAAATATGTCAAAGAAGAAGCTCCATATCTAGAGGGAGATGAAGTCAAAGAAAAGAAGAAAAAATACCTAGTCAAAACAAATATGAGTATCTCCGTCCCCATTATCACATGTATCATCCTTCAAGACTCCCAAGGATATGTTTGATGCAATAAACAACTTGTATGAATATGAACTTGAGAGCTCAACTAAAGGATGTGAAGGTGTAAATGTTAGAAAACATTCAATGTTACTTTACAAGGATATCTCAGCTCAAGGAGCAATTAAAATCCATTGGAGATAATGTTAAAGAAGAAGAAGCATAGATTACAACCTTGAATGGTCTTCTAAGTTAAGTCATGGGAGTTTTTCTAGAAGGAAGATCACCTATGTAGGAATACACGTAAGTAGAAGAATGATTGATGACCAAAGAAGAAGAGATGAACGGATCCTAACAACTCATGCTAAGAAGAAGAAAGAACGTTCCCACAAGGAATAAAAGGACTTCAGAAGAAGGACATCTCAAAAATAAAATGTTCAGTTGTGATGAAAAATGAAACTTTGTGAAATAATTTCCCAAGAAGTAAGAATGGAAGGATGATATGATCAATAAGTACCATTCGATCATACAAAATGATGTTTGGATATGAGTTTGATACACGAAGGGAAGTTTTGTAAATTATTCCAAGAATATCTACAAGATCAAGTATACAATAGATCGAAGTATCAAAAGATACAAAGAAATGTTCGTGGTTTCTATCATAAAGAAAGAGTCGATTATGGAAAGACACTTCTCTAGAGGCTAGACACACCTCTTTAGTGGTGGATATTACACTAGAAAATTGGTCTAATCAAATTAGAATAACAGATCGAGCAACCTACAGGGTTTGATACTCTTTACAGAGAACCACCTATGCACAAAAGGATATGTACAATATTAGTAGGCACCCATGGGGTAACCTATACAATTACATGAGGATATTTAGGATCAACTAGAGTGGTGAATATCCCAACATTTACTACAAGGTTGAAGATATAATCCTACAAAGGACAAAAAGCTCATAGATGGGTGTAAGAGAAAACTTGCAACAAATTCTGAAATGAAGGATCTTGATATCTGGTGGCCCCGACAAGTGACATAGATGGATAGAAAGAAAAAATAGTGTTAGAATAATCAACCCATAGTTTACCCACTTAGACATTAATTTAATTATTTTTGTCTTATTAGCCTAGTTCATGTGTCCCACCTTGTGCAAGTTGTCTTTTACCTATCCATAGTGGTCAAACTTGCCTTATTTGACTCATGTAGCGCATGGGAAAGCCCAAGGAATCAAATCTAATTTATTCCTGGCCTCCTAGGCGCCCTTCTATTTTTTCTGCTTTATTCCCTGCTTTTTCAGTGTTTTAAGGCAAATGGAAAAGATAGACTAGGTGAGGTGAACTAGTTTTTTGTCCTCTTCATCCTCCACTCTTTTATCCTTGAAAAAGAATGTATGAGCTGCCATTCCACCACTCTTTAGCTTGCCTAAGCCATTTTGCTAATTCGTGAGCTCCATGACAAATTTGGGATCGGCTTTTTACACCTATGGTGGATTTGCTTATTATTAGTAAGCCTTCTTTATGCTAGATTCGAATTGCTCCTCATGCATTCAAATCCCTGATATATGTTATTTATTCAGCAACCTATTATGTTACAGGGTTGGCTATTGTACACTGAGTTAATACAGTTTAGTGTTCAGCTCCAATTTTAGTCTCTTTTGTGAGTGATTTTGCATGATCAATTGTTAATTGTTGTGAGTAAAATTAATATATCACTGGGTTCAATTTTCACATGGTATCAGAGCCATTGTAGATTGATTTCTCTCCTTCAAAATTGTTTTGCAGGTTCGACATCAGTGACTGGGAGCCTTCTACTGACAGCCAGGACAGATTTTCTAAGCTATGGATCAATCACAGAAAACTATCTTGACTCCCTTCAATTTCTTTGAATGGAAAGCAGAGATGGAGATACTGTTGAGAGTGAAAGGCCTCTACAGGGTGACTATGGCAATAGAATCAGAGCCCAATGCAGCTGCAGAGAAGATAAAATGGCACAACAGGAGGGATGAGGCCTATGGTATCCTGTGTCTGAGTATTTCCAGAGACCTCCTTTTCCATATTGATGGATTGACATCACCGAATGAAGTATGGGAGAAGCTTTCTGATATTTTTGGAAAGACAAATGAGATGAGGGGACATCAAATTGAAAATGAGCTGATTTCTCTGAGTCCAAATAGATTTGAATCCCTGCAGCTATATTTGTCCAAGTTCAAAGCACTAGTTTTGCAGCTGAAACAGTGTGGGATCGAAAAGAAAGATGATCAGCTCATCCTGGCCATCCTCTCGAAGCTAGGCCCTGACTATTCAGTGTTTGTTTCGACCTTCTATGCCACAAAACTGATAGCTCGAACCTAGAATATGCCTATCCTTGCAGATTTCATGGAATCTCTCACACAAGAACATGATAAGCTTGTGTTGATGGGCACCATCAAACCATCCAAAGATCAAGCTCTGATTGCTGGAGATTCGAAGGTGGATTCAAAAATAAAAAAGAAAGCTAAAAATCCACCTGAGCAAAAGAGAGACAAGAAACAGTCTCCGGAGAAGCCACAAGGTTCCAAGAAGAATAACCAGAAGAAGAAAAACAAAGGTGAAATGAGCAAGTGCGCATACTGCAATAAGGGAAATCACACTGAAAGCTCTTGTATGAAGAAGCAAATAGACATGCTGACCCAACTCCTGGAGAAGAATGGAATCTCCCTTCCAGAAAGCTCAAAGAAGAGAGAAGGAAGATCAAGTTCAGATGACAGAGAGAGAGTTCATGCATTGGTTGCTGGCACATCAAGCTCACCCAGTTTTATCATTGATTCTGGAGCTTCAAGACACATGGTTTTGACCAAGGAGGCCTTCTCCTCACTTGATATGTCGAAAGGACCACCTATAGTATTGGGAGATTACTCTCTCACTGAAATTTTGGGCAAAGGGAGGATTGATCTTGATCATGGTCAGTTCAGCAATGTCTTGTATGTTCCTGGTCTTGCCTCCAACCTCTTGTCAGTGTACCAGATCACCCACACTGGGTCTCCTAAGAAGGTCATATTCTCCCCTGATGAATTTTAGATCACAGAGATCTCAAGTGGTAGAGTCATTGCAAAAGGAGTTGCAAATCATGCTCAAAAGGTATACATGTTCTCACACTTCCTACCCTACTCAAACCCCTCTGCTCTTCTGATTCATGCTAATGAAGCCAGCAAGCTTTGGCATGAAAGATTTGGCCACCTAAATTACAAGTATATTTCTGATCTTAGTGAAAAAGAGATGGTCATAGGGTTGCCCAAGATAAAATTTTCCAAAGGAGTCTGCTAAGGTTGTATCCTAGGAAAACACCTAGAGCATAAATTTGAGAGAGCTAGTCATGAGAGAACCTCTGCACCCCTCGAGCTGATCCATAGTGATGTTGCTGGCCCATTCCCTCATATGTCCATGAGTCAGGCCAAATATGCATTGAATTTTATTGATGAATTTTCTAGGTATTGCTGGGTTCACTTCCTGAAACACAAGTCTAAAGTTTTTGGCCTATTCAAAGTCTTTAAGGCTTTAATTGAAAACCAGTCTGGAAGGAAACTCAAGGCCCTCAGATCTGACAATGGTGGTGAGTATGTCAAGTCTGAGTTTATTAATTATTGTGTAGATTTAGGTATTCAGATGCAGGATTCTATCCCTTACACACCACAGCAAAATGGTGTTGCTGAGAGGAAGAACAGATCACTGAAGGAGATGACAACATGCATGATGGAGGCCAAAAATTCGCTACCAAAGTACTGGACCGAAGCTATCAACTGTGCAGCCTATATTTAGAATATGGTGCCTCATAAATAGCTTGATGGCATGAATCCCTTCGAAGCATGGATTGGGCACAAGCCAGATGTGACCCATTTTAGGATTTTTGGCTTAAAGGCTTGGGCTAGAATTCCAACAGAGAAGAGGAAGGCTTTGCAACCCCAAAGCCAAGAGTGTCTTTTTTTCAGATACTTTGAAGATTCAAAAGGGTACAAAATGATAAATTTGAGCACAAACAAAGCCTTCATCGAAAGGTGTGTTCAGTTTGAAGAAGAACCCCTTGCAGCAGTGGAAGTTGGAGAAGCCTCTTATCCATCTGAACCTCAAGAAGTAAGTAAAGAGTTTGTTGAACATGATGATTCTGATTTGTCTGATGGATATGAGTTTATTGCATACCCTAACATCCCTGCAAGGCCAAAATGGGCAGCCAAGACACTACATGCAGCAGGAGAGCTAGCTGGGGATCCCAATGACCCAAGGAGGACTAGATCTCAGTTTGAGAGTGGTCTGTGCATGAAGGATCCTATGTTTGCTGAAAAATTCTATTTGATGGTGGAGTATGATACTCAAACATATGAAGAAGTAGCAGGAGATCCAAGATGGCAAACAGCCATGAAGGAGGATTTCAGCTCACTCCAGAAGAGCAACACATGGGAGCTAGTGGATCTTCCCCTAGGGAGAAAGTTAGTCCAGTGTAAGTGGGTCTATAAGACCAAATTTTATGCTGATGGTTCACCACTGAAGTACAAGGCCATATTGGTAGCCAAGGGCTACTCACAGGTTCATGGCATAGATTACAGTGAGACCTTTGCTCCAGTGGCAAAGATGGATTCCATCAGGCTAGCCTTAGCCATTGTAGCCTCAAGGAAATGGGAGGTACATCACATGGATGTAAAATGTGCCTTCCTGAATGGAGATATCACTGAGGAGATATATATGCAGCAGCCTCAAGGTTTTTCTACTAACCCTTCTCTTGTGTGTAGGTTGAGAAAGTCATTGTATGGGCTAAAGCAAGCCCCCAGGTCTTGGTATGCCAAGATTGATGGCTTCTTGCTATCACTGAATTTTGTTCGGTGAAAATCAGATCCAAATGTCTATTTGAAGTTAGTTAATGGTTCATTAATGATCATTCTGTTATATTTTGATGACCTCCTCATTACAGGAAGCTCAAAGGTTGAGATTGCTTCCTTAAAAGGAGCTATGAACCAAGCCTTCTCCATGACAGATTTGGGGCTCTTAAGTCAATTTTTGGGGCTTGAGATTGCTCAAACCAAAGCTGGAATCAAGGTGCACCAGTCCAAATATGCCTTGGACTTGCTGAACAAATTCGAAATGAAGGATTGCAAAGCAAGCAAAACTCCTTTCCTTTCAGGAGTGAAGCTGGAAGAAGCTGATTCTTTACCTATGGTAAACAATACACTGTATAGGCAATTGATTGGATATTTGTTGTATTTGAAACATACTAGACCTGATATTTCTTATGCAGTAAGTGTGGTTTCTAGATACATGGATCAGCCTCATGAGATCCATTGGAAAGCAGCCAAAAGGATCCTTAACTTTGTTCAGGGAACAAGGACACATGGGATCTTCTATAAAGCAAAATCTGATCTTGATTTGATTGGATTTACTGACAGTGATTGGGAAGTTGATAGCACAGATACAAAGTCCACATCATGATATGTGTTCATGCTTGCAGAAGGGCCAATCAGCTGGTCAAGCAAGAAACAGAGTGCCATTGCACTCTCATCTACAGAAGCAGAGTACATAGGAGTTGTTAATGCAACAACTCAATGTTTATGGTTGCAGGGTTTACTTGGAGAGTGTGGCTTCGAACCAGAGTACTCAACTACCATCTACTGTGATAACCAGAGTACCATTCGAATATGAAAATATCCAGTTCAGAAGCAGAGAACTAGACACATTGAGATCCATATGCACTACATCAGAGAACTTGTGCATGATGGCACCATTCACCTACTCTTCTGTTCATCTTCAGAACAAGTAGCTGATATCTTCACCAAAGAATTTTGTGAGAAGACCTTCAGCAATCTCAAATCACTGCTGGGGATTGCTGATCATGTTGTGAAGCATGAGTGAAGACAATATTTTCAAAATTTTGTTTATAGTCCATGTTTAAGGGAGGATTTTCCCAAGTTGGTTTGCCTCTTTCCTTGTTTAAATGGACATGCAGTATGTAAAGGGTGACTGAGCCTTGTTGCTAGGCCCTATAATTTTTTGATATATTACTCATATGTCAGGATTAAGGGGGGTTGTTAGAATAATCAACCCATAGTTTACCCACTTAGACATTAATTTAATTATTTTTGTCTTATTAGCCTAGTTCATGTGTCCCACCTTGTGCAAGTTGTCTTTTACCTATCCACAGTGGTCAAAATTTCCTTATTTGAATCATGTAGCACATGGGAAATCCCAAGGAATCAAATCTTCTTTATTCCTGGCCTCCTAGGTGCCCTTCTACTTTTTCTGCTTTATTCCCTGCTTTTTCAGTGTTTTAAGGCAAATGGAAAAGCTAGACTAGGTGAGGTGAACTAGTTTTTTGTCCTCTTCATCCTCCACTCTTTTCTCCTTGAAAAAGTATGTATGAGATACCATTCCACCACTCTTTAGCTTTCCCAAGCCATTTTGCTAATTCCTGAGCTCCATGATAGATTTGGGATCAGCTTTTTACACCTATGGGGGATTTGCTTATTTTTAGTAATCCTGCTTTATGCTAGATTCAAATTTCTCCTCATGCATTCGAATCCCTAATGTATGTTATTTATTCAGCAACCTATTATGTTACAGGGTTGGCTATTGTACACTGAGTTAATACAATTTAGTGTTCAGCTCCAATTTCAGTCTCTTTTGTGAGTGATTTTGCATGATCAATTGTTAATTGTTGTGAATAAAATTAATCTATCACTGGGTTCAATTTCCACAAACAGTAGAATAGGAGGCTACCCATCACTCCAATGTTCTAATGTAGAGAGTACAAGATGCGGAGGGAGGATGGTGCTACAGCTTAGAGGGAGAGACTATGGTAGATCTCAAAGTTCGATAATATTGACATGATTCTTGGTATTAGAGGATCTCATAATCAAACAATGAAGTTGAAAACATTGGCAGAGACTCCAGTAATTCAAGAAGACAAAGATCAAGATGGATTCTACTAAACAAACAAAGATAAGTATTTGAATTGTCATTTCCTATATATCTAGTTTTTCGGTTATGTACATAGATATGTTCTTAAATTTAGGAAGTGTATTATGCATGTTAGAGTGCTTTTGATTTATCAACAATTTACCACTAATATGCATATGATGGGTGTTGGGTAAAATATGTACTATCTAATTCAACACTTAATTTTCAACCTGGGAAGGGGGCTTGTGAGATGCAAACACAATATGTGTAGGATTTAAGGCTTGAACTAACCTAAGCTAAATAAAGATGCAAATGTGCTAACATGCAACTATATGATTTTAATCTACATGCATGACTTTAATAATTTAAATGGAAGAATTTAATCTATCTATGAAAACAGGAAATTAACTAAGAACTTGAGAAGTAACTATAATTTCAAATCTAATATAATGTTATATTAACCTATTCTATAAAGGTAGGAAACTGATTAATAACTGATATTCAAAATAGTCTAATTCTATGCTAATATATTCTATAGAAGGGAATTGCAGATATTAATATAGAAAGCAGTCACTTGGTCTGAAAACGATTTTAACCAATGAAAGCAAAACTAACTACTTGCAGCAAATTATCTGATCTATGTTATGAATTGAAGACTATTCCATGTATGCATAAGTAAATGCCTATCTAAGAATGCAAGTGCAACTGAGTTATGGAAAGCAATGAATTATTTAATTGCAAATTCATAGAAAGCAAAACAAGTAATTGCAGATTTGTAGAAAGCAAAGAAAATATTATTCTAAAGACCAAGCGTAAATAAATGTGATGCAAAATAGTAAACTAATCAAAGCAAACTAAACTTGGAGATTTATAATCAAATCTAAAACTAAGTAGAAAACAATAACTGGAAATATATTCAATCTGCAAGCAAACCTACAACAGAAAAACAAAATACCTCTACGCTACCTCTTTAGAAAACTATACCATAAACTAAATAATGTTAACCAATCATAAAAAGATAATGCAACTGATTTACAACTTGAAAAGTAAACTTACACTAAACTAGGTTATGTGAAATTTTATCATGAAACTTTAAAATACTGAAAACCAATGCATATTTAAAAATATAAATGAACCTATTAAGCTTGAATTTGAAACTAAGTACTAATCTTTTACATCTGCTTAAATGAAATAACTTGAATAAATAAAACTAACAAAGCCTAAGACAATGAAATGCTCTGTAATTGAAAATGAAAGACTGATTATGGACTCAAATGAAAACTGAAAATGGAATGCTGAACCTATTTCAGAAATGAGACAAACTAATATTCAACAAATTATATGACAAAATTTTAAACAAGCTTAAGCTAATCTAGGTTTTAGGAATGAAAGCAAATGAAAGTAACTCATAAACTATCTAAGTCATAAACAAAAATAAAACTATGTTGCTTCTATTCAAACCACAACTATTTTTCACTTGAACAGTAAAATATATGTTGAATGTAAATGGATTTTATCATCATTAAAACTGGAATAATTAATCTGTGTTAATATAGAACTAAATATGAATTGTTAGAGGTGGATTCGAATCCCAACTAGATACATAACACGGTGGAATGCTGGAAAATTAACCTCTACCTTAACTAACTATGTCTGCAAAAAACAAAATACTGAAAATTCTGAAAATGAATTAAAATTATGTCTAAGTGTGAATTAAAGGCTGAATGACAGTCTGCATTAAGGTGCGAATAGAAGGCTGAAAAACAGTCTGCATTAAGGTGTGAACAGAAGGCTGAAAAACAATCTAAACAGAGGGGCGACTGGCCAACCGTATGGATTTTGAAAGCATAAATTGCATAAAAATGAAGGAAATTATATGTTATAAACAACAAAGTATTACCTACAGGAAAATGAACTACTTGCTTGCAGAAATGAAATGAATTACAGGAAAACGTAATAGATATATAAAAAAACGAAATGACTTAGCTACAAACATAAAAAGAAATTGATGGATACACACAAATAGAACCTCCGGTTGTTAAGGGGCCCTTCTCAACAATCAAGGGCTACGTTCCTACACTACTCAGTCACCAATCATTAACAAAGAAATGAGAATGATCACCAACAACTGAAATAGAGACTTTTTATTAAACTAAAGCAAAGTTTACAAATCGTTTCTCTCTCCTCTTAAAAAAAAAAGAGGTATTTATATGATTATTACAATGGAGATCAGGTCGACCACCTCTTGCTAAAAATAGAGGTTCATTACCATTGTAATAACTACCCACGAATTTAGAAAATGGCCAATCACAATTTTTAGAAAAGTTGGTTTCAGAGAACCACGATTTTCTCCCAAATGGCTTTGTGTTTTGTGAAAATTCCTACTGCGATTGAAATGGGCCTATTCTGCACAAAACCCATGTGCCATAATTTTCAATTTCGCCTCTATTTGTGCGCAAATCTAGCCTGAAAATCAACTGTTTGTTAAAAACACATGATCTACATGGGCGTTTGGATGAACGTCCGGATGACCTGTAACTAAAATTTGTTCATAATTCCGGATTCTAAGCGGATTTTCTGCTAGTTTGTTGGCCACATTGAAGGCCGAGTGCTGGGTTGTTGAACCGAATGATGGATTCCTGAAGCTAGCCTCGCTCACGTGAACCGTTTCATTGAATAGATTGCATGTGTGTTAAATGATGCGTATAAGCTGTTCCATGATGTGCATATCCATGAACCTGCATATAAAAAGCATTAGTATTGTTAATTTAAAACATTGTTACAAACAAACTAACAAATTGTTTTAAGAATCAAACCAAAATTATATTAAAGCGTGGTTTGTTTTATGGTTTTTAATAAGGTTTAAAGTATGTTTTATATTTATTTGTTTTATGTTATGACTATTTATTTGTTTTATGTTATGTTTATTTTAAAAGGATTAGTATATATTTAAATAATAATAATAACCGTTTTAATTTGTATATGCAAATATCATGGAACCAACAAGAATTAGAGAACACAGTTAAATCCACGCAGTAAACCAATAAGAAACATGTTATTAAACTTAGTGCAAAACTTAGGACCAGAAGAAGGGGTTGAATGGAGTGCAGAACGTCTATTATTTGCAAAATACTACATTTAATACATAAAAATAACATATTTGTCTTATTTTACATTTACGATATTTTAATTAATAAAACAGAGTAAAAGACAACCTTATTGAACATAGATGTATCAAATTATAGTAAATAGGTCAGAAATTAATGTAAATAAGACCATTATAAAAGACAATTTATGGGCCTAACAATGAGTAAGTGGCTTATGGTGTTGTACAACATTCCATTGCTACTTATCTAGAATGAAACCTCTTTGCTGACATAATGTGTTGGTAGATATGGAAGGAATCTAGAAATTTACTGTATGTATATGTGATATGGATGAATGTTGTATTAGCTAAAATAGTTGCATAATTATATAACACATATATTTATGTATAAGAATTTTTCATTATGAATATGTTATGAAATGATTCTAATCATACAACTATATTTGACTTGTAGGAAGAATTGCATGCAATCACATACAAGAAAAGAGTGATGAAGTTTACACAAAAGAAGAATGATGCGAGTTATGGATGTGCGATGCAGTTACGGATGTACAAGAGAATAATGACAAAGAACAACTTGTAGAAGGGAGTTGTAAATATCAGATGATGTTGTTGCTGATTGAAATATCAAGTGTTGTTGTAGTGATCAAATATGAAGACTCAATGATGTCAAAGATGCTCCAGTATTGAATATATTGAATATGTTCCATTTGTTGATGCATTAACTAATCTTCTGTCTCATGTAAAGCTTGAACACTTTCGAGACAAGCTCAGTGTAGTCCAAAAAGACCTCCCTGGAAAGAGGGAGTGACTACAAAAGATCTCTGAGTTCAACATTGTATGACAAGATAAAAAAATTCCTAAAGGACTAAGGATTTACCAAGAGTAAAGTAGGTTCCAACCTTTACTTTAAGGTTGAATGCAGAAGACTGATATATGTCGATGACCTAACAGGAGAGGACAAACTGATTATAGATGAAAAGAGGAAGTGATAGAAAGAGTACCTCAGTAATGATGATGTTGCAAACCTTCCTCTAAATGGGGATCAATTATGATGATGTTGCAGACCTTCCTCTAAATGGGGATCAGTGATGATGATGTTGCAGACCTTCCTTGAAGGGGGGAGTAGTGATGATGATGTTGCATACCTTCCTTGAAAGGGGGAGTAGTGATGATGATGTTGTAGTGGGATTGTATCATCCCTAGAAATTAGTCCTAAAGTGATCCATAGAATTTTGTCTCTGTGTTGTAGTCGGATTGTATCATCCCTGGACATTAGTCTTAAAGTGATCTGCATACATTTGTCTCTGTGTTGTGAGGGATTGTATCATCCCTAGACGTTAGTCCTAAAGTGATCCGCATACCTTTGTCTCCATGTTTTGGGGGATTGTATCATCCCTGGACATTAGTACTAAACTTATATGCATACCTTTGTCTCCATGTTGTGGGGGATTGTATCATCCCTGGGAATTAGTCTTAAAGTGATATGCCTGAGACCATTCTCTCTATGTTGTGGTGGGATTGTGTCATACCTGGACATTAGTCCTAAAGTGACCTGTAGAACTTTTTATTTATGTTTTGTTGGGATTGTATCATCCCTGCACATTAGTCCTAAAGTGATCCACAAAATTTTGTCTCCGTGTTGTGGTGGTATTGTATCATCCCTAGACATTATTCCTAAAGTGATCCGTAGACATTTGTGTCCATGTTGTGGTGGATTGTATCATCCCTATACATTAGCCATAAAGTGGTCCACATACCTTTGTCTCTATGTTGTGGGGGTTGTATCATCCTAACAGACCATTGTCTCAGTGATGTGGTGGGATTGTATCATCCCTGGACATTAGTCCTAAAGTGATCCACATACGTTTTTCTCTATTATGTGGATAGGATTGCATCATCATTGGACTTATGTCCTAAAGTGAGAGGGATTGATCACCCCTTAATTAGATCATGTGTATTGCAGGTTTAGTATTTTCATACTGATGTTGATATGGCAAGTTTAGTATTTTCATATCGACGCTGATGTGCAAAGTTCAGTATTTTCATACTGATGTTGATGTGGCAGGTTCAGTATATTCATACTGATGATATGGAAAGTTTAGTATTTCTATATTGATGTTGATAAAACGGTTTCAGTATTTCTATACTTATGATGAAGAGGTAGTTTCAATATTTCTATGTTGATATAGATGATGGCATTTTAGTATTTACATACTAATGATTCAGATGATGTTGTTTCAGTATTTACATACTGATGATGTAGATGATGATGTTTCAGTATTTACATACTGATGATGCATATGATGATGTTTCAGTATTTACATACTGATGATGCAGATGATGATGTTTCAGTATTTACATATTGATGTTGCAGATGATGTTTCGGTATTGACATACTGATGATGCATATGATGATGTTTCAGTATTTACATACTGATGATGCAGATGATGATGTTTCAGTATTTACATACTGATGTTGCAGATGATGTTTCAATATTCACATACTGATATTGAAAAAGAAGATTCATTATTCACATACTAACGTGGTAGAAGAATATTTAGTATCCACATATTGATATTGCAATACAGATACTACAGAAGATGATCCCGTACTCATAGAAGATGATTCAGTATCCACATACCAATGTTGCAGAAGATGATCCACTACTCATATATGATTCAGTATTTACATACTGAGGTTGCAGAAGATGATTCAGTATTCTCATATTGAGATTGATGATGAAGATGCATGATGTTGTTCCAAAACTTCCTACGACATATAGAGATTCACGAGTAATTTGTACAGTTGTGATGATGGTTGTTGTTGATGTAGAATACATTGCTAGTTAAGGGGGAGTGTTAAAGTATTGTAACTTTAGAAGATATTCTATTGTACTTTTGTTGTATTCTCGATCCGAGATGTTATTTATCCATTCGGAGATGTCCTTGATGTAATTGGTCTTAACTGATGGATATACTAGATGTGAATATTGAGTTCTTTGTCTATCCACAGTGATTTCCCATGCACTTGACTGATCATGAACATAGTGCATTGTCGGTTCCCAAGTTTTGGACCTGTCACTGCACGCCGAGCCATAAAACTAGAAGTAGTTGTTTGCAAATAGAAATAAATTACAATGCACACCTACAATAGTTTTGCAACTTTGTACCTTAGTCTATATAATGATTATTTTTTAAAGAGTCGGGGTTGAAATCTACCTAGTCATCCTATGTAGTTCTGATACTTCTGATGGTTGTAGTCAGCTATGTTTATGCTGCTACATGTTGTATGAACTATTAATCTATTGAGATGAAGTTATAAGCAATGAAGCATATCAAGTTTTTCCTATAATATAGAAAATTTGTTTTCTCATATGTTTTCTTATGTATTGTGTTTGTGTTGGGAATTATGATGAATGCTTAGTAGTCATATGAATGAATTTTAGAAGAATAATGATCTTTATGCCTAAGATAAGTAAAGAATTGTTAATATGTTGAGTAGAAAGAACCCATTCCTTCCTGCAAAACGTTGATTAAGGTTTTTTTGTAATTTCTTGGATGTGTCTTGGGTGAGACATTACTCTACTTGCAGATTATTGAATATTCTAATGGCTATAGGGATTTTGTTGGTTGTATAAGTTGAACCTTGGGTCTGGAAGAATGCAATGAACAATGGTTCTGTTGTTGGGAACTAACAAGGATTGTGAAGGGAGGATGAAGGTATTGTTAAAGTATTCTAACTTCGAAAGATATTCTATTGTAATTTTGTTGTATTCTCCTTCAGATATGTTATTCCTCCATTCAGAGATGTCCTTGATGTAATTGGTCATGTGAAATTCATGAAGTAAATCCTATATTGTAAGTTGGGGTAAGAGTACTCACAAAAGTAATATATAAAATGTATTTTGTGTCTTCCTAGGTAGGTCAAGCCTAATTAAAGAAACTGACCGACCTAGTTAGTTATTAGAGTCACTCACCTAATGGATATAAATAGGTGAGGTGCCTCTTTCCTTCTCACACACATTGGACTCAAGCATTGCACAAGAGAGAGAGAGAGAGAGAGAGAGAGAGAGAGAGAGAGAGAGAGAGAGAGAGAGAGAGAGAGAGAGTCTAATGTGGAAGATAAGAAACTATTATTGTTGCTAGGGTTTTACACTGTACTTGGTCGAATTCTATAGTAAAGAAGTTTTGCAGGGTTTTCTCCCTTGTGGTTTCCCCGAGGAAATTATTTTTGTTCTCTTGTGTTATTGTACTTTTGTTTCTTTCAGCGATCCTTTTCTTGTAGTTACAATGTTATGATGCTAAATTTTTTAGATATTGCATAACCATTAAAAATATAACTTGTATGAGGTGGAATTCTACTAAAGCTAAGATCAAAGGATGGCTAGGAAGCAAGGAAAAGTTCTCATATACAGAAACTAGAGGACTTAGAATCTCACCTAAGGATTGGAAAGAAAAGCATATTTACCTAGATTTGCATGAAATTTTCTTCTACGAGATTCCTATTTTGATATATGAATGAACTAAGAGGAATTCTAAGGTAAATATTACTATGAGAGCACCTTGTTCAATAGTATGGACCAAGGAAAAGAGATAATACCCGGTTTATATCTATTGATTTCTGGTTCTTGCACATGAAATAAGGATATAATATAGAATTTGCTATAGGATGTAATGAATCGTATTAAACGTGTAGAAGAAAATTTTGAAGAGGGAATAAGAAAGAGGTTCTAGGAGTATATTCTCTTGTGGTTGAATAAAGTTGTTTGTTGAGAAGAGGCTATGACAATGAACTATGATAGTATGGTAGTGTAATCCATGTGTTATGGGGGTGGGGTATGGAGAAGTAAATTCAGAGGGAGAAGAGACATGAAAGAAAGGATAATATAAAGAAGCAAATTAGAAGAGAGAAATAAGGAAAGAAAACAATGAGAAAGGGTAATATAGATCTAAGAGGAAAGAATGATTCCAAAGATGGGACTGTTCATAGAGAGTGTGTAGAATATCCCTCTGTTCTAGAAGGATGTTAGAGCCTAGGAAAGAAGAGTGCTTAAATTATGAGATAACTCCCAAGAGGTGAAAAATGGAAGAAAGTAAGAGTTTTGACTGTAATGCACCCCCTGCGCTACACAACCACATGAACACCAACGACGACCAATGTACCCACGGAGCAACATACGGGCTCTAAAATTTGTTTAACATTTAACCAAATCAAGTTAAATAATTACCACGAGTCACAAACAAATCAAAGACTACAGAATCATAGAATCAAATAATATTATCAAAACTTTAATCATAGATTAAAACTCATTAATCAACAATAAACAACATTAAACAACACCTTATCAATATCTGACAGTCAGGATTCACTCCAACAGATAGATCCTATAGTAGGGATTTCACCCTTGCTATAGGCAGGAACAACTCCCTTCCATCTATAGGACGGAAGGGTAGGGTTCCTGTGAGAATGGAATGAAAAGAAGGAAAATGAAATAAAACCATGCAGACAAGGTTAGCAAACAAAGAAATAGCTACTAGGAGTCCATCGAAACCTGCAACAAAATATTAAACCATAAACCTGTAAGCAAAAATGTTAGAAAACTGCAACATGAAAGAACAAAAATAGAAATATACCTTCTCTGGTTAAAATGGGCCACCATGCCCTAGCTTGGGGGAGCACCTCTCAATGGATGGGGAGCTTTGTCTCAATGGAGGAATGGAGGAGAGGGAGGGTGAATGAATTGAGAGGCAAAGGGTCTCAAGGCACTCACATGGGTAGCATAATGATAGGGAGATGATAAGTGATTTGAGAGTGACCCCCACCCCTCTGTTCATACTTTTTCTTGAGATTTTTAGGGTTTTAAGCCCCTGGTTGGGGCTTTAGCCCCTTTTTTTGGATTTTAGCCCCTTTCACCCAAACCTTAGCTCCTTTGGGGGTTTTAAGCTCCTTCGAGGGGTTTTAGCCCCTATGAGAGCTATTTTGGCTCTTTTTGGGGGTTTTTAAGCCCTTTTTCATATTTTTGAGCCTTTTTTAGTGTGAGGGTCAAATGAGGGTCGTACGTAGATGTCTTTGGGTGGTGTAGGTCATGTAGAGCTTACAAAGGGATTTTTTGGGTTAACAGATTTCCCCCTAATGTGTGAGGGTAGGAGCTCATCGTATGGCCGATGGACATCATAGGATTTTCTGGGGAGAGGTGGTGCTTCCTGGGCTGGGGCATGGTGGATTTTGGTTTTTTTATTAATATGGTTCCCATAAATGGGTGAGATACAAATAATGCATGACATGTATATGGATGAGGTGGGAATCCCCATGCTCATAACGATGTCAAAATAATAATGTGATCTAAGCTCTATAATACAAGAGCCGATCATGTACAACTATTGTTACAATAGTGGTTGCCTCAATGAGAGGTTGAATACAATACTGATATGAAGAACTGCTACATTGGACCCATGGCATTCTCATGGAATGCTATATCTTCATGATTGATGACTTGCTGGATCTGGAATGGTACATAGTTGTAGGGACCCACTGGCGGAGAGTCAGAGTCTCTAAGGTACAAATATGCTACGTCAATCATAAATCTATATAGAAGCACTGTTGGGGCTTCTGAACACTGTCTCCAATGCAACCCGGAAATCACAAGGGACATGAACCAGTTAGGGTCCCTTACATAGACTTATCAATGTGCTTGAGTCAGGTGACATCCGGGGTCTTCAACCAAATACTGTATGGACCAATACCCTGTACGAATCTCAACAGTGGGATGATGTAGTTGGAGTCGAGCACATGAGAAACAACCATCTCAAGAGGCACTAAGGACTCTTCTTAATTGGTCCAAGGAACTCATCAATGAGGTTAATGAAACCAGGATACAGGGACCTCTGGGTCTATCCTGTGGAATACATGTGTTGTCATCGACAAAGGGAGACTTGCAATTGGTGAAGGCAATGGCGTTTACTTGACCATAAGAACGAGAGAGATAACTGAAAGATGTGAGGCAATCTAAGGACTAACCCACTAAATAGGGGTGGGGGAGGTGGAGGAGTTGAATAAGGGCAGAGGGAGTTGAATAGGTAACTTCTGGGAGGTGGTCATGAAAATTACTTGTTAAACATGAGATGATGGTCTCATTAGAAGATAGAAATTTGAGCCCGGAGGTGTGAGAGGTGTCTCGAACAGGTTCCAGGTGACTTTGGATTAGCAGGTAATGGTGCTGCCCCTGACTTGTGGTTAAAAACATTGAAAAACAAAAAAGGAAAATCAAGCGACTCATTGGTGATGTTAAGCATAAAATCTCTTGAGGTAGATCTAGTTGTGGGGATTCTCCAAGAGTTGTCCCTCAGAGTCAACAAGGGTGTATGCCCCTTTTTCGAGGCAACAGTGGACGACGTATGGGCCATACAACATTGAATCGAAATTTCCTTTTCCCAACTTGTTATTGGGTTGGTCATAGACTAGAACCATATTTCCTTCACTGAAGGTGCGAGGGTGGACATGGGAGTCATAGTGGGCGTTTGACTTTGTTTTAGCTGCTTCGATGGCCTGGAGGGTAGCTCGATGGTATTCTATGGTCTGCTTAAGTTGGAGGTGTCATTCTTCCAAAGGCAAAGTATCAGGGAGGAGTTCTACTGTGAGGCAGAGGGATGGGATCTGGCACTCTATAGGGAGTACTAATTCAACGCCATGTACTAGGAGGAAAGGGGTGAAACTGGTTGTGGTTTTTGTTAACATGCGATAATCCCATAGGGAAGAGAACTTCATGCGATACCAGTTGGTTTTATGATTTATTACCATCATTTGGAGCATTGTTTTAATTATTTTGTTGAATGCTTCAACTTGGCCCTTTCCCTAGGGGTAGTAGGAAGATGAGTACTGGTGTTCGAATGTCAACATGGTTGAAAGCTCAGTCCAAACAACGTCTTCAAAGTGTTTACCATGGTTTGAGACCAACTGTTTAGGAACACCAAATCATGAAATAACATGGTTAAAGAAGAAATGTGCCACCATTTCACTTTTGCAATGAAATGTGGGCATGGCCTCGACCCACTTAGTGAAGTAATAAACTGCCATAATGATGTATTTATGACCGTTTGCCGAGGTAGCGTTGATTGTCATGAAGTCGATTGCCCATTTGCAGAAGGTGACTACGGGGTGTAACGGTGCAGGGGGGGTTCTTGCCTTTGGGGAAAAGAGCTGACAGTTGTGATAGTGTTTGACTGCCTCTATGCAATCAGTGAAGATGGAAGGCCAGAAGTAGCTAGCATGTAGAATCTTTTGGGAGGTTTCCAGACCTGAAATGTGGCTACCACAGGCTCCACTATGACAGTCATTGAGGATGGTCTTAGCCTCATCACGGGTGATGCAATGACATAGGATGGTATCAATGCCTAGATGATACAGAACATCTCCAATCAACAGGTGGCAAATGGCTTGATGTCAAATGCGTCGCCTGTCCTCACGTTTTAAGTGCGCTGTGAACTTCTGTGTTCGTAAATATAGAAGGATGTCCCCATACCATGGGTCCTTTATGGATATGACGAATAGGAAATCATTAGGGAGGTCATCCTTGGGTGGTAGTGACATGGTTAATGGGGGCATATCTGTCATGAGCGCAGCCAGCGCGAGTGCCTTTGTGCTTTTCGGGGAAACAAATTCCAAGTCGAATTCTTGGAGGAAGACTACCCACTTGGTCACGCGACCTTGTAGAAGGCGATGGCTTAAGAGGCACCGCATTGGGTATGAATCAGCCACTACACAAGTATGGTTTGCAATGATGTAGTGGCACAAATTCTGAGCCGAGAAGACGATGGTGAGGGCCAATTTCTCCTTAGGTACATATCATAGTGGGTGACCTGTTAGCCTCTTACTGATGTAATAAATCACGTGCTCATGGCGAGCATCGTCTTCCTAGACCAAGACTCCAGCAATGGAATTTTCTGAGGCTGACACATAGAGACTAAAGTCTTAGGTGAATTCTGGTGCTGAGAGTAATGGTGCAGAAGCCAGGGCTTGTTTGAGTGCATCAAATGATTCTTGTGCTTGCTGATCCCAAACAAAGGGGATTTTTGTGTAGAGCAGGAGAATGAATCTGCGGGATTTTGTTGCATAATCTGGTACAAAACGGTGAAGGAAGTTGGCCTTTCCTTGGAGGCTCTGTAGTTGGTGCCAAGTTTTTGGTGGGGGGAGACCAAGGATAGCTCAAAATTTGAGGGGATAAATCGTTATCCCTTTGTGGGATACGATGAACCCGAGTAGATGGCCTGCTAGGACAAAAAAAACAAACTTTACGGGATTCAAGTGAATTTTGTACTTGTGGCATCGTAAAAAGACTTGCCACAAGTTGTCTATATGTTGTGCTCGTTTTGGTGATCAAGCGACAAGGTCGTCCAAGTAGACCAATATGATGTGGATTAGGTCATGGAAACAATATGTCATGGCACGCTGGAAGGTGGCTCCAGCGTTATTTAGACCAAAGGGAATTACTAGATAGGAAAATGTGCCCCACGGGGTTGTGAATGTAGTCTTGTAATTATATTCTTTCCAGATCTGGATTTGGTTATATCCAGAAAATTCATCCATGAAGGAAAAGACCTCATGTCCGGCACATGCATCGATAATATAATCGATGAAGGGTGTTGGGAAGTTGTCTTTGGGACATGCCCCATTTAGATCATGGAAGTCTATGCAAACATGGATGGTAACCTATTTTTTATTCACGGGAATAGGATTTGAAACCCAAGTGGTGTACACAATGGGGTAAATGAAGCCGGATGTGCATAGCTTCTCAATCTCAGCTTTGACCGCGGCAGCTTTGGAGGGATGGATGGGCTATTGCATTTGATGCATGGGGGCCGCATTGGGCCATGTGTCGATTTGGTGTTCCATAATGTATGGGTCCAACCCAGGAATTTCAGTGTAGGACCACACAAAGATGTCGCAGAATTATTAGAAGAGGGATTTGTAGGAAACAACTTCTTCCGAGGAGCAGGATGCCCCTAGCATGATTTATTCAACAACCTTAGGATTGGTTGAGATGTTGATTTTGATGGTTGGTGATATTTTGGCCATGTTCCCTTCTTCGAAGGTGTCTGGTACCAGAATGGGATTTTTGAACTAGTCGACTTTCCCATGAATGAAATCCTTGGTTTCCGTGAAAAACTGGTCAGATTGCGACACAAGTTCTTCGGGGAGGAAGAACGAGCGATGGTGCATGTCATCCCATGGGTAGTCTGGGGTGGTTAAGGCTTCAAGTATCTCCTCATCATTGCGGAAGCAACGAAGAGATAGGTCTGATGGACCGTCGGTGATGGTGGAGACAAGAGGGTCTGTAGAATTGGACATCATGTAAATGGACATGGTGTTTGAAGAAGGAGGTGGGGGATTGATTTCTTCGATAAGAGTGATCTCAAATTCAAGGGAATGTTGTTGAAGGTTGGCTAGAGCCATTCGAAACTCGGACAAGTCCTGGTAGTGGTGAGAATAGTGTCCATACAATCCATAGAGTGTGCAAGCATGGTTTGTTCTCAATGACTTGTTTCTCACTATTCGCCCGCTTGGGAGTTCAACCATGGGGAGGTTTTATGTTGTATCCATGGCATCCAAATGCGCACAGATTATGGGAATCACAGGGAATTTTTCGGTTGGATGGCCCTCTACTTCACAAACAGCGCAAGGTGGGATCTGTCGAGGTTCAGTGGTAGCTTTCACATTTTTTCCCTTGGCCCTTTTTCGGTGGTGCAGTGCAGGTGCGATGGTTGGTTTTTGGGGGCTAGGTGGAGGATGAGATTCGACCGTAATGGGTTGCACGGGGGTTAAGACTACCTGGGGCATTGGAGGTTGGCACGATGGATCAAGGTACCACACAGGAATTTCCAATGTAAAATTGGGTAAGTTTAAGGTAGCCATTACTGGCTTACTCATGACATCAGGCGTGGGAAAGAGGAAGGGAATTGTGTGGACTGGAGAGGAGCCCAAATAACTCCCTGATGGTTGCATGTGGGGATGAGGTTGTGGTGGCGACTGCACATAATGCTGGGGCTATTGATGATGTTGTGGCTATTGATGATGTTGCGGCTGCTGATGGTGTTGCGGCTGCAGATGGTGTTGTGGTTGCGGTTGGGGATGCGGCTACGGTTGATGTTTGGGTGCAGTAGTGCTGGATGAGAGCATGCACAAATCCATAGTCTCATTTAGTGTTGGTGGTGGTGACACTAAGGGGAAAGAAGCCGTCATGGTGGTATCAGAAAACAAACTAGGGCCCACATTCAACAATGGGGAGGCTGGTATGTTGTCAACCATGGTGTTGACTGTAGGGATAACATTGGCGTGTGCGATTAGCCCTTGCAGATCAATGGTATTGATCATAGGGATAACATTGGATGGTGCAGTTAGCCCTTGTGGATCTTGATAAGTCAGTTGGTCAATCGTCATGATTTTCCCTTTGTGGGGGAACATCATGAGACGAAAAATAGTTGATCCTACTGCTCTCATGGCATACATATAAATTCTTTCGAGGAGAAGGTTATAGTCCAACTAAGCATTAACAACCTCTATGTCAATCAGTACTGTTTTCCCAGCTAATGTGATGGGAACATGAGGGAGGATTCCTTGGGATTTAGTGGGATGGCCATCATAAGTCTACAGAGTAGTAGAGGATGGTTGCAGAATTGGGGATCCAAGCTTCTGCCAGACTAAGGTAGACATAACACACATGGATGCCCCCTTGTCCACTATGCATTGATGCATGACCAGATTCTGGATGGATACTAGGATTTGTAAGGCAATGGTTGATGGCATCTGTAGTTCTTCATTCTTCGTGTTGAATGTGATCAACTTGGAGTTGGAGGGGTCTACATCCCCAAGGGCAGATAATAAGGCCTTTCAGTGCATTGGGAAAGTTTTGAGTAGCTCGAGAGCGAATATGGCCATAGGTGTTTGGGCCAAATCATCCATGATGTTGTAACTTACAGCAGCTCTTACCATGACATTGTTGGAAATTCTTCGTATGGGGGGGCACAGAGGGAAACAGGGTGGCTGAAGAGGTGCATTAGCTGTTTTGGATGTAGATTTCACTGATGTGTCAGTGGGTTCAGTTTTAGTACTGTACTGATTTCGTCTGGTCTGTAAATTGACCTCTTTAGTTGTCATGGCTAGCAGGTGGTGAACACCTGTTTCTGCTATCGAAGGTGCCCCCAGGGCATTGGGATTGGGCTAGGGAGTGGGTGTGGTTGCTACCAGTATTTGGACTGACAATGGGTTTTGGAGGACCATGGGTGGAGGCCCTAGTGGTGTCGGGTTGGGTTGAGCTTGGGCTACCGTATTGGTAGCATGCCGAACCTCATTGTGAATGGATTGCTTGGCACGACCAATGAAGGGGCATTCATGTGTATAGTTCCCATAGACCTCACACAACTTGCATGTTTGATTTGTGCACAATGGAGCGTTGTGTCTAGGTGCGTTTGGTTGCTGAGGATTTTGGGCTGGCCAATTTTCCCCGACATTGTTGGGATGGTTTGGTTATTGATTGCCTCCATGCGGTTGATTGTTTCCTTGGTTCCAGGCTTGGTTATTTCTAGCTTTCCCTTGTTGGTTATTGGGGGCTCGCTGGTTTGGACGGTTTTGTTGTGCAAACACCTATCCTAAAGGTGCCGGTGGAGTGGGGGCGGGGTCTTGAGTGGCTTGCATTGGTGGTGCATAGTAGACTTGGGTGGGTGCAGGTGCCACAAATGTGGGAATTTGTCTGACATATTGTTGTGCTAGCCAAGCTAATGCCTATTGCAATGGCATAGGTTTTGCATAAGAAGTTGTGGCTCCAGATTGGGACATCATTCTTGCATAGTACAGAGTTTGGTTTTGGTAGGAAACATTGGGGGTGTTGCTTGGTGGTGGTGGTATTGTAGGTGGTGTCGAACGGTGCTGTGGTTGGTGGGAGATAGAACCTATGATTCCATCTGCGGCATGGGATGCCCCCAATGCATCCTGGTAGAAGGTGCCTACGCGGGTAGCGTCTGGAATGACAGTGTAAAGGTATCTAGACTGTGCGTAGATTAGAACAAACTGCTGGGCTTTCAAGATGGCCTACTCTTCAGATTGGGGACATTCGGATTCGACGTCCTTTCTATAGGTGGTAGAAAAGTTTTTAGGAACCAATCTAGGAAGATCTTGTCATCAAGTTGAATCTTGCACAAACTACAACATCGTCGCCACTCATGGATGTGGTCATTTATGTGGGTCATAGTATTCTAGCGGCAAGATAGCAAGATCTCCACCCCTTTGTCATATCTAATGGGGAGTTGGAAATACTACAGGAACATGAAAGACAAGGAGTTAAAATCCGGGTACTTGGCTTGTGGTAGCTCAATGTACCACTTGGTTGCAACACCTGTGAGGGTGCGTTGGAATAGTTTGAGTCTGATCAAATTGCCTATGATGTTTTTTGATGAGCACCATAGGTGAAACACGATGATATAGTTTTGGGGGCACTCCCCTGCCTTCCCTTCAAACTTTGGAATGTCTAAGGGGAGTTTTGTTGGCATGGGAGCCCAAAAGGTTTGATGGTGGATAGGGTCATTTTTTAACCGAGCCAAGTCAGGTAGGTTGAGGTGTGCCATGAAAGGAAGGTTTGAACCAAGGTTGATGTGTGATGGGGCAGCAATGGTGGTGGGGTTTGTAGGGACATGATGCACTTGCATTACTGGGGGTACTTGTGGCACAGTTGTGGATGGGTCACTGCCCCCAAGTGTGGTAAATGAAACTATGTGAGTGGAAGGGCCACTGCCCCCAAGCATGCAAAGTGAGATAGTGTGAGTGGATAGGACACTGTACCCAGGCATGACAGGTGGGACAATTTGACTGGTCAATGTGGGTGGAGATAACTGACTTATGATGGTTTGCATGACCACGCTAGGGCCATCGGCAGGGGTGTTGGTGGTGGTGTTGGGTATGGACGTGGGCCTAGTACCAATCATTAAGCCAAAAAATGGATCCGGGTTTGCATTAGCCATGGGGCTAGATGGTGCAGTATGCAAGTCTGGCTCAAATTGGTATGATTCTGAGTCTGAATCAAAGGTTGTGTGGCCTTTTGATGGTGTAGAAGGTCATCAAGAATGGTCTTGATGGTGTTGGTTCAAGGACCCAAACTGTGGTGGATCACCTCTCAGGTGTGAGGAAGAACATGGGGGATCAATTGTATCTGATTGGTATGTCAAGTGGTGAAATATGGTAATGAATTTTGGACTCCGGTTTTAATGGCTTCCTATTGGATTTCAGGTGGTCACTCGGCCACCAAGACTACCAAGAGATAGCGCTTGGCTTTTTCCTCATGGGAGTGCTAGTCAATCAGTGGGGGTCGTTGCCCGTTTCGCTTGGCAATTCCTCTCAGTGGCCAGCTACTTTGGGGTTTCAGTGGTACTCCTCACAATGAGTTTTTGGGTTGAGTGCAAATACTTCCCACAGTTAAGGAAGGAAGTCATGAACTGATTTTGGTTTTTTTTATGTGGTATGGTTTGTGTGCATGTCTTTTATATTTCTGTTACACTTAGTGGCTGCTTGTATGGTTTATGAATAGTCTGCAGAGATTGTATTGCAGAACTTATAACATGAATAAATTGTTTATGATAGTAGTAAATTGTGAACAGAAACTTGAATACATGCCATACCTGAATCTAAACTATGGTAGCCTGACTAGGTGACTGCGTTACACTTGTATTTCTCTTCAACCAGGAAAGAGTGCTAGGATCTCAACACAATGGGACTAAGCCCATCTGTATATCCTCAAGTCACTCTCCGGATGCAAGGTTGGTCAACAGGGAGGACGTGAACACCATGAAACCCCCAACGGTATCCACCCCCTCTACCTTCCAAGTCACCCGTTTTTAGTGGTTTTGAAAAATGAAAGGTGAAGTGCCTATTAATATACGAGCTTCACCCTTCATCTTATCCTAGAATACCCCAAAGGGTGATGACTGGGTAGAGGAGGAAGGGCTAGGAAAGATATCAATTTTCAATTAAAAATAGAAACCTAATCTATAGTAATTTTGTTCAAGCTTTAATCAGATTCTTTAAACCATTAACCATTTGATTTAACAATGATTTACACAAGCTGCAATGAAATAAATAGAGACTAAAATGAAATAAACATAGATTGATGGACAGAGGCAGCTAAGCCACATTGATAGTCCCAATAACTTTAAAAATATGAATTTGAGATATAGATCGCTCTTTTCAGGGCAAATGTGGTGAGGGGGTTGCCAAATTTTCCCCAAATCAAGGGATGGTGTTGCTCAGAAACTGCAAACAGAAGTGATCTGATTTCTTGGATGAAGTCGCACATTTCGTGCCTGAATGAGTGACCTGGTCGCACCTTTCAACTAGATAAGAATGATGGTCGCACCTTTCAACTAGATAAGAATGATCTGGTCTGAAAGATGGAAATTTTTTTAGCCTGAGCTACGACTGACTGATAGTAACCTGCACTGTGGCCGAATGGGCTCGGTTTGGCCTTAAGGAGGCTCGTTCATGAATTAAAATGCATAAAAAAATAGATTTAATCTATATTTGAAAGAAAACTAAAAACTAAAATACAGAAATTAAATCCAGGGATCCTGTGGGATTGAACTGGTATTGTCGCCAAATCTGTAGTAGGATGAAAGGGTAGGGTTCCTGTGAGAATGGAATGAAAAGAAGGAAAATGAAATAAAACCCTGCAGAAAAGGTTAGCAAACAAAGAAATAGCTACCAAGAGTCCATGGAAATCTGCAACAAAATATTAAGCAATAAACCTATAAGCAAAAATGTTAGAAAACTACAACATGAAACAACAAAAATAGAAATATACCTTCTCTAGTAGAAATGGGCCACCATGCCCTAGCTTGGGGGAGCACCTCTCAATGGATGGGGAGCTTTGGCTCAATGGAGGAATGGAGGAGAGGGAGGGTGCCAATGACTTGAGAGGCAAAGGGTCTCAATTTACTCACATGGGCAGCATAACGATAGGGAGATGAGAAGTGATTTGAAAGTGACCCCCACCCCTCTATTTATACTTTTTCTTGAGATTTTTAGGGTTTTAAGCCCCTGGTTGGGGATTTAGCCCCTTTTTTGGGATTTTATCCCCTTTCTCCCAATGCTTAGCTCCTTTGAGGGGTTTTACCCCTTTTTGGAGGTTTTAGCCCCTATGAGAGCTAGTTTGGCTCTTTTTAGGGGTTTTTAAGCCCTTTTTCATATTTTTGAGCCTTTTTGAGGGTGTGTGGGACCGAGGTCAAATGAGTGTTGTACATAGATGTCTTTGGGTGTTGTAGGTCATGTAGGGCTTACTGAGGGATTTTTTGGGTTGACAGATCCATCGGTATAAATCCATCTCCAATCCTCCTATTGATCTCGACTTTGTTAAAATCAACAATCGATAGTTGGCATAATAGAACCAACAACATAGCTTATCCCTCCTGACTATTTACTTTTGACGTCGGTAGTTGGCAGTTGGCACACCAATATAGGAAAACCACAAAAACTCCTCTCAACTTTCTACTTTCAAAGTCGATAGTTGGTAGTGGTCATTCCCACCAAGGAAATACACTCATCCTTCTTGACTTCTGATTCCCGACGTCGGCACATTGAAAGTCCAAAGTCAACATGAAATTGACAAACAAAAAAACATAACAAACCATCAAACCAAGTTCCAATTTTTGACATCAGCACGTTGGAAGTCAAAATTCAACAACACTATAATCAACGGTCATGATCGCCTCATAATGGTGATCGACGATCATGATCAGTCTGATATAGAAAATAGACAATTAGCTAATTTTAAAAAAACTTCTAAGGAAATAAAAATGAAAGAACTTAATAGATTTACTATTCATTCTCTTTATTCCATAAAAAATATTTATTGATTTCATTCATACATCAACATTCCTCATGCAACAAGGAACAAACCAAATTATTCACTTATTGTTTAGTCAATTTAACCTCATGAATTGGAACATTTAACAAAGATGATTTCTTTAAACTTCTTCAACATTCGACTCTAAACCGAGTACAAGCTAATAGTCATGAACAACAAGATAAGTAAAAACCATTATAAATCCTTAACACTGGCTATAGCAATTTGGTAATTGCATTTAGGGCATAACTAACCATTATTTCATCAACTCATAAACATAGAATTCCAAACTAATGTACTTCAAGACTATGAAAATCTTAACTAAGACTCAAGCAATCTTCCCCTTTACCATTAGCTTTACAAAACATGGTAAACAATGTCATACTTCAGACTTTACACCAAAAAATGATAGAGATTAAAAGAACAACAACACACAAATAGAGCATTACTCAAATATTAACACAACGCCTCATAAATAGAGGTCTACTATCATTCTAAAATGGACAATATTCAACAATTGATTAACATTCTAACTCCAATTCCTTATCAAAATTCATTAACCATCCATTGTAATTCCTTCAATAGTTTACTCATAACAAAGAACAAATAACAAGGTAAAAGGAAAAAATACAACCCTCAAAGGTTTACAATCCCTCAAGAATACATAAGGTTCCTTGTTTCCCTTAAACTAGATAACATGACTTGGATAAAAAAATTCATGTTACAACCGACTAGTCCATTTAAGAATGCCTTAACCAACAAACAACTCATAAAAAAATAATTTAACAATATTTAGACAAAGCATAACTTCTTCCAAGACTTAACAGTCTTTCAAGTGAAAAAACATCTAAGTACTTAAAATGAAAAATAATATAAAATTAAACTCGTGCATTCATTTATCATTATTTCATCTTTCCAAGACATTCAACATACTAACATGCATACATGATGTTGTGGGAAATAATGCACAAGAGTGCTTCCCACTTTGGGATGGGGCTAGGCCTTGTAGGTTGCAGAAATGGCTCAGTATTTGGAGCCCCTTTTGGGTTGGTTGCATAGTCTTCCAACCAAAACAAAAAAAGAAATTATAGAATTCCCACTACTTTACACAAAGAAATCTGGAAACTGCGAACCACTTCACAAACTACAATGGATGATCAATGCTCGACAAAGCAGGACTAAGACCTAAATCATGTATACAACAAATACAAATGAATTAAAATGGAACTGGGAAATGATTACTAGCCATCATCAACAACCATGCACCGAGTGCATGACATGAGTGATTAAGTGATTATAATTTATCATATTTACAATATTTTGAATGATGAGTTGAACTTTATAGCATGGGAATTTCAGCATCTTGAGAAATTTATATGAATGGGTAATTTCAAATGTTGCTCTTCTTGAAATGTTGATATAAATTATACCCTTATTTATTGAAATTTTAAATTTTTTTTGAAGGGCAATTTTAACTTTACACTTCTGGGAAGGGCTAGAACCATTTGGAAAATTTTGAACGCTGTTGTACAGGGTCTTAATTTTCTTGTTGGTAATGGATAGAGCAAATTAAAACATGAAAGATGCATGTACAGGGTCTTAACAGTAAGAAGTACACTCTAATTAATTCATCACCATAATATATCCAAACTAAAAAGTACACCCCAAATTGCAACTGGGGTGGTGGCACAGTTGGTTAGCGTGTAGGGCTCATAGCTACTTGAGGAATCCTGAGGTCGAGAGTTTGAGCCTCTCTCACCCCAACCTTTTTAGTTTTATCATTCATACAACATTAATTCTATTGCTAAGACATGACTTTTCTATTGCTAATCCAAAAATATAACTCTGTAGAGGTACTTTTGTAATAGCATGTACTGTTTTAAATTTCTCTCCAACCTAACTTGGAATCAAACACTTCTTCAATAATTGTCCTCATTTTGCTTGTAATACTCTAGAAAGGTATTTTTGTAATAGCATGTATTGTTTTAAATTCCTCTCCAACCTAACTTCGAATCAAACACTTTGTCAATAAGGATCCTCATTTTGCCTGTAATGTTTTTATTTATTGACCTATTGCACCCAGAAAACCCTAACTCCAAAAGCATGAAACAATTTGACACTCACATACTTTTCATGCAAAACCTAATTCAAAATTACAAAACTAAAATATGGGGCATTAGGAGCATCAGGTTATTAAAATAAGGGAATTAGACAAGTACACTTGGTGATCTATCATTAATATTTCTTCTTGCTATGATCTGCTACTAAATCGATTTGGAACTATAATATTTACTATATTTTCTATGTTTTCAGGATTGATAAAGGGTTGTGCCTACAATTATTTTGATGGTTATTATAATCTCGCAGCTAAAGGAATATGCCAATTTTCCAACCTCTGCTTCTAACCTTAGATAGGGCAAACAAGAAAATTTCAGGACAAAATAGACAATGCAGTTTAACTGGACCAAAGAATTCTTTATAAATGGCTTTACAAGGATTGGGCTGCTAAGATTAGGCTCGAAGGATTAAACATATTGGGGTGATGGTGCAGTTGGTTAGCACGTAGGTCTCATAGCTGTTTGAGGAATCCTGAGGTCGAGAGTTCGAGCCTCTCTTACCCCATTCTTTTTGGCATTAATACAGTTCGAGAAATTTCAGACTTTTTATGGTCTTCTGCCGTTTTAAACTTTCCTCTTCCTCTACCCTTTTCTTTTAGGTTCACGTGTAGACTTCTTCACTGGGATTATGTATAGACTTCTTCAAAAGGAATTGGATTCTCTTGTTCTACGTAGATGGTGGAGTGGCTTGAAGGCATCTCTCCGGTTAACTAGATGTTTATAACACCAAAAATGTTTAGAAGTATCATTGCATTTAGAAAAATCTCTACGCCTGTTGAACAATGTGTGATATGTACGGAATTCTGATGCATTAATTACCTCACTCATTCTTTCAAATCAACACTTTTGATCTAAGTTTAAAGTACAGTGACCCCCTTTTGAACAAACTAGGGATAGCAATGCATAAAGAAACCATGGTATTTTTTCTGTGAGTTTTGTTGTAGATGGACAATTTAGAATCATATATGAATGTAAACAACTCTTTGTGTAGTCTGATTTATTCCACAGAAGCCATCTTCAGATACACAGCGATGTGGCTTATCATCAGCGAGGTGGCTACAGTACATTACAAACTAGGAAATAGCAATGCTTCTGGTCACTAATTAGTACCATACAATACTGGCATCCAGTCAACATGCAGCTAGACTTGCAATGTAGCTGGTGTTAAAGCAACCTTTATATCTCAAGAGTTTGATTCACATTGACCGGTACAGTAACGCAGCCTTTATATCTCAAGAGTTTGATTCACATTGACTGGTACAGTACAATAAATTTATTTAATTTGATTCCAAGCTATGATTGTAGATGTCTACAACAAAGCAAAGTAAGTGAAGGTCCAACGCTAAGGTGTTCAAAATTGAACCCTTCACAGCCTTTCCAAATGGTTCTAGCCCTTCCCAGAAGTGTAAAGTTAAAATTGCTCTTCAAAAAATATTTAAAATTTGAATTTTACCCTTTCAATAAAGAAAGGTATAATTTATATCAACATTTCAAAAGAAGAGCAACATTTGAAATTATCCATTCATATAAATTTCTCAATATGTTGAAATTCCTATGCTATAAAGTTCAACTCATCATTCAAAATATTGTAAATATGATAAATTATAATCACTTACTCACTCATGTCATGCACTCGGTGCTTAGTTGTTGAAGATGGCCAGTAATCATTAATGACTACGAGGCACTATCCATTGAGATGTGACTTTGACTCTCGAGTCACTTGAGGCTATAATCTAAAGTGTGACAATATGTCAGCAACTACTAGTCTACTACTAGGCCTGAAACGAGCTCAAAAATTTGTGCCTACTACTTATGTGAACCTGGCCACCAATGTCCACTTTTTTTCGTCAAAATGAAATTCAAAAGGTCAGTTTGAAAAGTCCTCCTCTATAAGACTTCATTTCTTGCATGAATACCATGGACTCACGAAAACTATAAAGAACACTCGATGTCATGCAAATACAAATAATGGCATGTAGCTAGGATCACAAACTATGCAGAAATTGATTTATGCATTGCTATAGAGAGGTGTCATTGGGCACACGATATGTTCATGTATTGAAGTTTATTACTGGTATTAAAATTCATCTAACTTGTAAAATTCAACAATGTTTCTATGAAATGATCTTCAAACAAGTTAAGAAAGTATGAGATGAGGAGAAACCATCATGGTTCTCTTCCAAGTATATGCTCATGACAATTTCACAAGAATATACATTTTGAAGGCCATGTTATTTTTCGAGTAGTCCTTGAAAGACTTGATGGCAATGCCAGGAATTATGGGTGAGCTAACCAATACCATGCTAAAGGTTAAAATAAGTTCAATCTTTGTCTGCCACCTGTAGCAAAAAAGATAAATGATTAGCTAAGAAGTGACCATCCTGGTTCTCTCCCAAGTATTCTCATAACCCTAACACCAGAAGAAAATATTTGAAGGCCACAATATATTCAAAATAGTCTATGAAGGACTTGATGGGATATCAATTATGATAGATGAGCTTTCCAATAGTGTGATGGATATTGAAAAACAAGTTCAATATTGTCTGAGGCCTATAACAACAAATATCCGGAACCCACTACCCTAGAGCAGTAGGAAAAATAAGCTTCATGTTTGAAAGGACCATATGGAAGCATAGAAAATAATGGTTGAGTATCTTCAGGCTTCAGCATAAGATGGGTGTACATCATGCTGCATGTAAAAGAAAATGTTCATGCTGTAGGTAAAAAAAAATGTTCAAGCTTTAGCTCAGGCTAGGGTTCAGGTTCAGAAGACAAAGAAACTGACCCACATGTCCTCAAGTATTCTCAAGTATTCTCAAAGAAACTGACCCATAACTGAAAAAATACTCACATGTCCTCAACAAGCTTTAAGTTATGGGGAACATACAGGAGCAGAAACATGTGTTATCAGCTATATTTTGCATGAAATGGGTGTGAGGCACCTTAGATGAATCAGAAACTAGAATGTTGGTTTTGAACGATTCACCAATCAATTTCAAGATGCCAAAACTTCAAGAAATAACATACTCGTAAAGATAAGAATGCTGGTCCTGCAGTCTTTTTATGTTACCTTTTTATTTAAAGTTTAGAAAATTTGATAAGAACAGGAGATTGTATGAATGTATAAGGAAATCTATTTTTGGGTCTGGTTGGTATCTGAATGAGTCTGAACAACCACAATTTTGTCTTTTAAAAGTAGTCCACGCACTGGAAACCTGCCTTGGAACCTGGATTATATGATTTGATTTTGTAAAAGTTATATTTGATGAAGTTTCTTAAAGTTGAAATTTCATGAAAAACAAGTTTACTGGATAAACTCTAGGAAAAGGGTTAAAATGAGGCATATCAGACCCAAAACTGTCTTTAGACTCACGAATATCAACACAAAATTTTATTCGCGTACAAAAAAACAGGAACCTAGTAGGAGCTGTACCAAGGTACAGAAGCAGGGTAATGCTCTTCGGAGGGCACTCAATTTGACGAAGTTAAACGACTATGCCAATATCATTAGGGAACATGAGCAGTTATTTAACATGGCAGGAGGATCCTAATAGAGGGTGGTAGGTAGTGCGCCAGGATAATGAAGGAAACAATGAGCACATTTGAGAACTGAACATGATAACGAAGGAGACCATGAAAGCATGTATGGGGGAGTAAATGATTAGAAATAAATATGGACCAGATGTATTTGAGAAACCTACTTTAACGACTCACAAAGACAAAGCTACAATTGACGCCAGAAAAAAGAAGTATTTTCTAATCAATAATAACCTCTCAAAAAATTAAATTCTAGTAATTTAGAAAAATAAAGCTATAGTCCAACATAATGATTTATACCGAAACAAAAAAATATACACAAAATTAAAGGAAACCCACAAATGGCAACATGATCACTTGCAGAGTTAGCCAAACCCCACCACTGTTTGACCTAAAATATGACAAAGCCGGGGAATCCTCCTAAATTGCCCAGAAATACCACAAATTTTGCAAAAAATAACCATGGCTCTCAAATTAAACCTTAATAGAAAAACCCTTTACATATTAGGTCATTTTGTGACTCACCTTTGTCCCAAGGAGTGTCATCGGACCTGCAACAACAATAACAACAACAAGATATCAAAATAAAACACTCAAAATCGACCTCTAATTTCATACTTTCAAAAATCAGGTCGATGAAAAGAAAGGCAATAGTTAATTATCCAATATTTCTAGGCACAAAATGAATAGTAAAATTCAACCAAAACAGGGGTTTCTAAAATATCATTGTCATAGCCAAAAACTATAGCATTCGATAGCATAATATTGTTGTCCTGAGGCGCCCCGTTGATGCCTGTGGGTGGATCCTGCTGCAACCGCTTGAAATATCTCATGAGCCTCTTCCTTGCAGGGGTTTACATGGCTTAAACTACCCGCTACTCTGCGCCCCAATTGACGAGCTTATATCCTCTCGTGGTCCGAGCTTACAGTCGATCTATAGCTTGCCATGAATGAAAGTGGAGTCATGTTAACAAGAACTCTAAGATCTGCACAACCCTTCCAGCCTTTGCTTCAAATGAGCAAATGCATGCACGGGACCAAATGATGTGCTTTGCCCCTATTATATCATGATCCTCATGTTAATAAAGATATCCACTTACTATATTAAAACAATGGTTAATTAGTTAGGATGTGAATATGCTTATTTTTCAGCCTATTCTTTAGTTTTAAACTATTGTTTTCATTTTTAGAAACATTAATTTATATCAATTTAGTTTATTAATATTATATATATAACATATATACTAAAGTCATTTAATTTATTGACAATTTTTTTAAATACTTAAAATTTAGTTATATATACTTCAAAACATCAAGAACATTATTCCACCATACATACATGAATCTGATATTATGGTAAAATTAAATTTATATATAAAAACTCTATCAAATTTGGAGTTGAAAATATAAATTTAGCTTACTTCTTTCTTCGTACTCTTTTATCTAATTATAACTTTCTTTAATCATAACTTTATTGCATAGACACATCAATCCAAAAAGAAATCCACATCATTTTGAGAATCGAATATTTATAGAGACAATAACATCACTTTCGCCGACCTTGGAAGTTTTTTTTACATGCTCATTTACATGTAATTTTTGGAAATTTAAATAATTTTTAATAAAGTTAATAATAACCCAATTGTAGTGATTCAAAATTTTCTCTCACGAACAAAAGTTTAGATATCTATAAAGTATAATGTATGGTTGGTATAGTGTACACCTTTAAATATTCCAATCGTTTACACTATTGTAAAAAAAAAAAATTATTACACAATCAAAATCAAAATTTTAACTTTCAAAAAATCAATTAAAAAAATACTATACAATTTGATTTTTTTCGGGGTCTTCGTTGTGACACTTTCCTAGGATATTTTGAAGTGTATTATGGGGAATTTTTTTTTTTGGTCTTCGTTGTGACATTTTCTTAGGATATTTTGAAGTGTATTATGGGGAAAAAAGTTTCTATCATGGAGAATACATTTCTTATGATAATCATATTAGGTGATTAAGTTGACTTAAAATAATGTGATAATTTTTTTTATTTTATAATATTAATAATAATAATTCATTTTTTAAAGTAATGGGTAAATTAAATATTAATTTGGTATATGAGATTCTTGTTTATGGAATAAGGGATATTTTTCATATTGATGTAATTACTAAAGTCTACAAAGGTGTACATATACTACTCCTTTTATATTTGAACTTATGACTTTTTAGGAAGAAACACATGTTCTTAACCCTTGGGCCCACTCAAGCATAGTAAAGTTATGGTGAATTATGATTATTATTATAAGAATCTTCTTAAGAAAATTTAGACAAGTGAAGTAGATATGGAATCATCTATAGTGATGATATGTCTCTTCTTGTTTATAAACTCAAACGGCCCAAAGTTATTGTCAAGGACTGGGAAAAGAAGTAGAAATTCAAAAGAAGTAGTCTATTGGCCGAAATTGACAAGGATATTTATTCCTTCCTTACATCTTGTCCCTCTGTAATTCTCTTCGAGGCTGAAGTTGGGATTCTAACATCTTTAAAAGGTCGTAACAATAAGTATCTATCCCACGAAGTTCTGACATGGAAATTGAAAAAAACAATAAACTGGATTGAGCAGGGGGATGCAAACACAAAATTCTTCCACAGTTTTGCATCAACTCGTAGAAAATTCAATGATATCTGGGCTCTACAGAATGAAAACAGTATGATGGTGGATTAAGAAATCCAACTCAAATGCATGGGGGAAAAACACTTCTTGGATATGTTCAAAGATGATGTGAAGAATAACATAGGGAATCAACTGAAGGTTATTAAGTTATTTCCTTCTTACATCCTGAAGGTGGATGTTGTTGTCTTCACATCAAAAGTCACATTAGCTGAAGTTGAAGGTGCGTTTAAAGGATTTAAAAGGGACAAGAGCCCTGGCCCCGATGGATGGCCTATTGAATTATTTTTGGTTCTTTGACTTAGTCGGTAAGGATCTACTTAGAGTTGTTGAACTATTACGAATAGAGGGTAAGGTTATTAAGTCCATAAACTCTATTTTTTTTACTCTTATCCCCAAGTGTGAAAAGCATCAAACGATTGCAGACTTCCTATTTATTTCTCTTTGCAACTTGATCTATAAACTTATCTCAAAGATAACGGCCAACCGCCTGAAGCCTTTTCTAGATAAGGCCATTTTAGCTAAACGGTTTAGATTCCTAAAAAATAGGCAAATCCTTGAACCGACGGGTATCACTCAGGAAATACTTCACTCCATCGAAACTAAAAAGATGAAAGATTTGGTTCTCAAAATGGATCTTGTCAAATCTTTTGACAGAGTTAACTGGACTTTTCTGAGGCTTATACTATTATAAATTAGAGTCCCCGTGGATGGGGTAAATTGGATCATGGGTTGTATCAGTTGCTAATTTTTTTTTGCTATGATCAATGGTACACCAACAGGTTTCTTTGCTGCCTCCTGTGGCATTCACCAGGGTTTCCCTCTTTCTCCCCTTCTCTTTCTCTTGGTGATTGAAGGAAATGGTCTCCTTATAAAGGATCCTCAGAGAAAAGGAAAAATTAAAGGTATTAAAGTCTCCTCCTTACTTGCAGTATCTCACTTACTCTTTGTCGATGATGTGGTTCTATTTGGTATTGGGAATATGTAAGAATGGAAAGCCTTTGATGATACTCTGAATCTCTTTTCTTTACAATGCAGTTGATCATGATCATTATCGTCATCTTTGTCATTGTCATCATGATTATCACAATAGTCATTAGCATCAGCATAATCATCATCCATGTCATCATCATCACCATTGTCCTTGACATGATCATCATAATGATTATTGACATTTTCATCAGTTATTCATCATTACCTTTGGCATAAGAAATAGCATCTACCCAAAATATGTGATTTAGTGGAAAAGGGTCATGGAGGACACACATGATTTATGCATGACAAATAACAACTTATTTTTTAAGATGATCAACATTATCATTCTCATTGTATTCATCATCACCACCATCATCATTCATTTCATTGCCATCATAATCATTGGCAATGTCGTCATTTCCATTATCCTCCTCCTCCTCATCATCATGATAATCGGCATCATCATCATCATTGTCATCGTTATCCTCATTATCAACAACATTATCATCATCATCATAACAATCCTCAATATCATAATCATTATCCTCATTTTCATCTTCAACATCTGGGTGTAAAACTGGATGCAAAAGTGGATAAAAACATGGATGCAACAAAAGTAGGTGCAAAAGTGGGCACATAATGGGGTGCACAAAAAATGGATGCAAAAGGTGATGCAAAAGTGGATGCAAAAAATGATGCAATCATGGAAGAAAAACATGATGAAACTTAGTGGCGCGAAAGTGGATACAACCATGGATGTAAAATTGGATACAAAATTGGATGCGAAAGTTGATGCAACAAAAGTAGATGCAAAAGTAGTCGTAACACCCAACGCAAAACCCAATGCAAAAGTGGATGCAAAAATGGATGCATAAAGGGATGCAATAACTGATGTCAAATTGGATGAAAAAAAAGATGCAAACGTGGATGCAAAATTTGAAGCAAAAGTGGGTGTAAAAGTAAGCAAAAAATGGGTGTGAATTGGGACGCGACAAAAGTGTACGCAATAGTAGCTGCAAAAAAATACATAAACATGGACGCAAAATGGGATGCAAAAAGGGATGAAAATGTGGGTGCAAAAGTGGATGAAAAAATGGATGCAAAAGTGGGTGCAAAAATGGCTAAAACAAAATGAGACGCAAAACTAGACTCAAAATAGGATGTAAACTTTGATGCAAAACTTGGAGCACGAAGGGATGCAAAAAAAGAAGCAAAAGTGGATGCAAAAGTGGGTGTACAAAAGGATGCAAAAGTGGATGAAAAAAAGGGCGTAAAAGTTGAGGAAAACATGGGTGTAAAAGGGGGCGCAACAAGAGTATATGTACAAACTAGGCACAAAATTAGGTGCAAAACTAGGCTCAAAACCTGTCGCAAAACCTGCTGCAAAACCTGGCACATAACCAGGTGCAAAACCCAGTGCAAATTATGCCACAATTTGTGCCAAGTTTAGAAAAAGGATGCAAAAAATGACTAAAATAGCACCAACACGTGAAATTGCGCCATTTTGTCCAAAAAATGAAGAAAAATACACTGAAAGTTGGTCTAGACGCAAAAAAGGATGCAAAAAGAGACGCTAAATCCAGTTTTTGTTGTAGTGTTGGGTGACCCCAAGTGATCTTGCAATATATTGTCAGAGGAAACAAATAAAAACAAACTAAATAATAACCAAATTTAAACTAAATAATGAAGGGGGTGAAGATGAAAACTCCAACAACCAATGTGATCCAAACCACTTGTATATTTCCCAATGGTCAAACTAATACAATGCCTTGGAGAGGTAAGCTCCAAATGGAGGAAACCACTCTTCCTAAGGGAGGCCTATCTTGTCCAAAAAATTCTTAAAGTGTGGTCAATGAAGTAATGTATGAGAAGAGCACTTTCCCCTCAAGGGAAGGAGGCATGGGAGCTTTGGAAATGCTTAACAAAGGGGAATATGTGAGATAAGGGGAATCTCATTCACATTTATTGCAACATAACTTTGCTCTTAAATCTTGTTACAATTAGCATTCCCATGGCCTTCTTTTATAGGCCAAGTGGTGGCCAATAAATGACAAGATCATAGTGTGAACCATTTTATTCATGGTTTGGGCCCCCAAGTACACCAAGAGGCCATTTAAGGAAACTAAGCATATGAGAGGTGAAATTCAAATTCAAATGGGTAAGTAAATCTTTCATGATCCTTTAATGCACCATTAGTGGGTGAGATCCCACTGTTTGTGTCAATAGAATGGATCTCGAGGGAATTTCTTCACTACAACACGGGTGTTATTATGGAGGCACACACTATAGCGCAAGTAGCCAGAGTTGAGCCTATAATATTTGGTGATTTTAATTGTTTTGGGGCCTTTTTGGGATCAATATGCTCTTTAGACCTTTTGAACATGTATTTTTCTATGTGCATGATGTATGTTGATGATACTTTACTATGTGAATCATGAAATTTTTGCAGTTATGCTAATTTTTCATGATTAAAGATGCCCCCGGATGTATGAGGTTTAGAGGGTACTGTAGAGCCGATAATGCATCATCATTTCTTATGTGCTTCTCTCTATTGGTTCTTTAAACTATGTGGACAAGAGTGACCTTCCAAAAGGGGATTTTTTCCAATGTGTTGTTTTTATTAAAATGAGGTGGGCATCCCCGTACTCATGAAAAGGTGCCATAATGGCTACAAAATGAAGAGATAGAGGTATCTCTCATAAAATACCGAGGGCATGGAGGAGGGTGGCCTTGAACCATGCAAGCATACATGAAGCTAGAATGATTATAATTGGAACTGAAGAAGTGAAACTGTAGTGACTCTGAAGAGTCCCATAGGGGTGTAGCATCTGGAATGAGTGTCAAGTCATGAAGATTGTACTATACCAGTTCTAAAGCAACTTATCATCTTCAAATGTGAACACTATTACCTTCAAACTATACGACTCCCCCTTATGCAAATAAATGAATTGTTGTCAAGCATAAGGGAGACGATTAATTTAAGGAGTGCATAGGACTCTCCTTACTTAGCCCAAGGTAATCCCTTATATTGATTGAAAGAGATTCCAAGGTACCATTGCTACTTCTTCAACTCTTAGAATATGAAGTTTGGGTGGTGATGAGAGATGAGGAACCTTTACAAGATGAGGTTTAGGTCAGAGTAATCAAGATCATGATGTAACCATGAGTAACTGATTGACCTGACATAAGACTAACTAATAAGCGTGTGGATTGTACTTCCCTTGATCAATGATAAACTAGGAGAAAGGAATGACAATATCATACTTCAAGTGAGGATGTGACAAATTGAGACAAAATACAAATTAATTCTTTGTGAGTGACACAATACTTGATATAGAGGACTGACAAACACATGACTATGAGGTACTGGGAGACTTTTCACTTCATCGATCAAAGGTAACCATGGGATTGTTTCCAAAATAATGATGGGTTCCCATGTGTAAATAGGATTGGGAACCGTTGGTAAAAAAATAGTAAGTGCTGGGGTCCCCATAGTTTTGGGCATGTTGGGGGACCAATTTTATGATGGATGGTACTCCCACATTTTTTGGTGGATCGGGGAGTCAGTTTGATGATGGGTGTGGTTCCCATCGTTTTGAGTGAATTGTGGAACTGTTTCCAATATGAAATGAAGGGTGATTTCCAAATGTGAATAAGGGTGACCCATGAATCAATGCCATGCATAATGTTCTCAAGGTAATAAATGAATGGACTTGGTAATCTCTAAGGGAGGGGGGGGATTTGTTTTCTTGGCGAAGGGGATGATATGAACAAAATTTACAGATAGGTTAAATTCTCATGGAGGTATCAGGAGGCACTGGTGAAATATATTTCATGACCAGCACTGAGGAATTTGTTTATGTGGCACTGGGTGAGGTATACGAATAAATGTGAAACTAGAGAATAGTTGTATTTAGGCAGGTTACGGCAGGAGGGTGCAAATTCCTCGGTCTTGTGGGGGTATTGACATCATGGGTGTCGATGATGAAGGTTTGCTAAGGGAAAATAAACATGGGGGTAATGAAGTGGTCCTCAGTTGTAATGTTGATGGCACATCCAAACTGGGATTTTGGTGGATGGCGGATGATATATCTAGTGTGATTTATCAAGGGGAAATAGTGGTGTTGAGAGGTGAGTTCCATGATCATATATGAAAGTGACATGTTACATATTTTACAATAAATACTATTATGGGTTTTTTTAGCACAATCTTGCACATATGATGCACATTACCAAGTGAAGTACAAGGACATGACAAAGGTATGGACAATGCAGAAATATTAACTCAAAACATGTCACACCTAGTGTTGAAATATTGTAACTTCAAAGGATATTCTAAATGTATTTTACTGATGTAACCCAAGGGAGATGCTATTTTTCCTTTGTCGAGGTGTTACTATTGTAATTGGTCATCATAGAGTCATGAGGTAAATCCTCCATTGTAAGTTAGGTCATTAGTACCCTACTGAATAATATAAAATATTGTTTTGAGTCTTCCTAGGTGAAGTTGGCCCAGATAGTTTAGTGGTTCTAACTTGTTTAGGGTAAAATTTAGTTGGCTCAATATGTATAAATAGAACAGTTGTGCTTATTATTTGAAAAAAAACTCACTCACTTATGTAGCACATAGGAGAGAAAAAGAGAGAGAGAGAGAGAGAGAGATCAGCAATGAGGAGAATAACAGTTTTGGGGTTTTATCTTATACATCTTATACATAGGAAGTATTGTTGGGTTTTCTTCTCCTTGAGGGTTTCCTAGGATAAATACCTTGTATATATTGTGATTGTTTTTCTTTCAGTGATTATGCATATTGTTGGGCCCATAAATGACCCCTTTTTGACCATCCCTATCCAGCTCTTTTTTCCTTATCCTACCCTATTCAGCATGCTAAACAGATGTTTTTCCCTCACTTTGCTCCTCAAGTCACAAAGGTATGATTAATTATTGTGTTATTTTATTAATACTCACGACTGTGGTAATTAAGTCTCTATATATTGAAAAGGTGCTAATATATGATGGTTTGTAAAGTTATTTCGAGATATAGAGAATGTAGGTATAATTGGATGAACATGCTAAGGGAAAGATGGACATTCATTTCTTAAGCTAATCACCATCCATCCTACCATTGCCCAAAGAATGCAGTCTCAGTATATTATTCCAGGAAAAGCTGTATAAGGGTAGCTGCAACATAATACAACAGATTTGGAAGGCAACAGTGTGCCGCTGCTCGTGTATAGTTGTGATATGTGGATATCATTATTTCTGGGTCAATTAATAGTCTCCCTATATTTCCTACTCTTATCCTTCCACGGCTGCAACAGTTGTTGTAATTAGGGCTGCCTAAAGATCAAAGATCTTCATGGCTGCCCAATAATATGCATAGGATGTTAAGAATGACATTGTATAAATATGGGGAATTGTTCCGAGCCAGGGGTTGAAATCTTAACCAATTTATTGTACTAAGATGTGTCTGAGGTTGTGTATTTGATCTATCTTTTTAATACAAGGAGTTACTTCAATTTTAGTGCTTTAACGTGTGTTACTTCTAGCATCTCTGTGTGAAGGCTGGGCCCGCCTTCCCATAGGGATTGCTGAGTTAGATTAGGAATTTTAATTATTCTGTTGTGTGATGTTGTGTTAATTCCATTTTCTCATAGTAAGCTGCAACAATTGTGGATTTACAATGTGTTATTAGTTGCATCTCTTGAAAATCTGTAGTGGCATGGTGTGATAGTCGACTGTATAAGTAATTGTTCCTTATGCAATTGCGTGGTAGCTGTAACATCCCTGCTCATCCCTAGATCTTTTAATTGTTGTTTCCATAGATATTTGCAAGTTGATTCTTTGCTTTTATAGTTGTAGAATTTCATTCCTATACTTTGAATTCATAGAATAGTTGAACTCAATTCATGTACTATGAACTTCTAGAATAGTTGAACTCAATTCATGTCTTTTGGATTTCTTGAATAATCAAATCAAATAGTTCGGTAAATCATTAGTAAACAGGATTTCATTTTCTGCAAAAGTAATATAAATGTGATTTCATGAATCTTTCAATTCTAGATCAAGAACAGTAGAAGGTAATTGTGGCTGTATTCTTTAGAAGGTAAACTAGATTAAGTGGATCCCTGGGATGAACGTAGCTAAGCAGAGAATAGTATTGTTTACTTACAACAACTCAATGTTTAAGAATATATAGTGCATGTTATCCTTGAAATAAAAGACTTCCCTAGGTTGATAATAAATATTGCACACTTTGTATGTTAGCTGTAATTAACTTGCATATTGGGTCACCAACATTTTGGCGTCATTGCTGGGGAACCCTTGGGTTCAGCCAGCATAGATACCACACCAACCAACTTCTTGGTCCCCTGGATGGAGGAATTTCCATCCAAGGAACCAATTTCCTCAACAACATCCAGATCAACCATTTTCTCAACAACAATACCCTCCTCAATATCCTCATCCTTATCAGCAGTTGCAGTTGCAATTACATAACAATGCTGCTCCTAATATGCCTATATGACCTCAACTGCCTGCTCAACCTAATCCTAACCCAAATAATAAAACAGTCCATCAATTTGAGACTATCAACATGCCTTCTTACTCCCTTACTCTTGTTCCTTGCAATGATATTTGCTTACGATTAGGATAGGTAGTAGAGCCTGTGATCATTGAAGATGTTCCATCCCCTGTACATGAAGAAGGGGTGAACCCATAGCATCTATCTAATATGACCCCCATCATTGAAGATGCTGAAAATCCCACTAATGTGTCGGCTGAAACACAGAATAATATATCTAGCGACACACAATCTACCCAGCTGATTAGGAAACCACCATACCCTAAAATATTAATGCTACCAAAGGTAGTGGGACAACCTCAGTTTAACCTCTTAGGAGAGTTAAAAAATATTTATGTTAAAATTCCCCTCCTTGAATTTCTTTAGGATGTACCTATCTATGCTAGAATTGTTCGGGATTTGTGCACAAGGAAACTAGGAAGGAAACCTAGGGATCCTCCTACTGTTCATGTCATAGGGAAATTATCTGCATTAATAATGGGAGAAACCCTTTTGGCCAAATATGACGATCCTAGGAATCCCACTGTCACTGTGCAAATTGGGCGTACACAGATACCCAACATACTGGTATATTTAGGGGTGGTGATTAATGTTATGACTATTGAAACTGTAAGAAAACTTGGGCTCACTAATCTCAGGCCAACCCCCACTATTTTAGAACTGGCAGATAGATCCACTATTAAACCAGAAGGAATTTTGGATGACCTCGTCATCTCAGTTGATTCTTGGGAGTACCCTGCTGACTTCTTGGTTTTACAACCTATGTCGTAGTTAGGAGGACACCCACTAATCCTAGGAAGGCCTTGGTTAGCTACAGTTGATGCTTGCATCAGCTGCCGATTTGGGTCTATGACCATATCATATGGCATCGAGACAAAGAAACTCACTCTCTATCCTCCAGCTCGACCGAGCTTAGAAGCTGAAACTCCTTTATGGATGGAGCCAGAGGAAGAAGAGGATGTTCAGCCATTATTAACGATAGGGAAGGCTTTAACCTTTAAAGATGAAACTGAAGACGATGCTATTAATAATTTCATCAGTGAACCCACTTCTATCAATAAAGAAATTTATCAAATACTGAATATTACTCTAGGTGAGGAAGAATAAGAAAATATCACGGAAGAGGCATTAGTCAGTGACACTCATATAGTTCCAGTATTGAAAAATTCAAAAAGTATTCCTATCGAGGTAGAGTCTGGAAAAGCCCTGAATATTAACCCCATCCTCTCCCTAGATGAACATAAGTGCCTAATCAATCTCTTAAAAGAACACAAGGGGGCATTTTCCTAGGAGTACACAGACATGAGGGGTATTCCCTCTAACCTGTGCACCCATCATATTTATATTAAAAGTGACTCCCGGCCTGTGTGCTAGCCTCAACGATGAATGTACCCCAATCTTAGGGACATAGTGAAGGAAGAGATTTAGAACTCTTGGAAGCAGGATTTATATATCCTATTTTAGACAGTGAGTGGGTGTCCCCACTTGTAATAGTACCCAAGAAAAATGGTAAATGGAGAGTCTACGTGGACTATAGAGAGCTGAACAAGGCAACACAAAAAGATCATTTTCCCTTTCCTTTTATCGATCAAGTACTTGACACCTTATCAGGGAAGAAGTTCTTATCCTTCCTGGATGGGTTTAGCGGGTACAATCAAATTCAAATTGCTCCTAAAGACCAAGATAAAACTACCTTCACCTATCCCTGGGGAACGTTTGCATACAGAGTGGTTCCCTTTGGCTTGTGCAATGCACGAGCAACATTTCAAAGAGCTGTGATTGGCATATTTTCAGAATTAGTTAATGATAGTATGGAAATTTTTATGGATGATTTTACTCCTTATGGCAAATATTTTGAAGAAGCATTGAAATTTTTTGAAAAGGTTTTAACTCGTTGTGAACAGACCCAGCTCGCCTTAAGCACTGAAAAGTGCCATATGATGATGAGTGAAGGAGTAGTATTGAGGCATTTCATCTCAACTGATGGCATTCAGGTGGATCCCTCAAAAATCAAGGTAATAAAAAATATACCTACTCCCGCAACTCAAAAAGAAGTGCAAAGTTTCTTAGGACATGCTAGATATTACCGAATATTTATAGAAAACTTTTCCAAACTTGCCTCTCCTTTGTTTTCATTGTTAATGAAGGATGTGCAATTTGTTTGGAATGAAGCATGCTAGACAGCATTTGTTAAGCTTAAGGAGAAGTTGTCCACAACTCCCATATTAATAGGACTCAATTGGACCTTGCCCTTCCACATTTCTTCATATGCTTCTGCTACTGCCATTGGAGTAGTTTTAGGATAGCAGGATGGTCAAGTACCTTATGCAATTTATTATATTAGTAAAAACTTAGCCCCTGCTGAACTTAATTATACTGTCACTGAGAACGAGTTCTTAGCCATTGTTTACTCCATTAACAAATTTCAACATTATATTACTAGATATCCTACATTTGTGCACACTGACCACTCTGCCATCAAATATCTAATGAATAAACCTGTTACTAATGCCAGGGTAACTAGATGGATTTTATGATTATAGGAGTTTGATATTACCATTATAGATAAACCTGGAAGAGAAAATGTTGTCATTGATTTCTTGTCTCGTTTCACTAACAGTGACGATAATTTTCCTGTTGAGGACTCTTTTCCAGATGAACACTTATTTGCAGTTTCAGCTCACTCCCCTTGGTATGCAGATGTCGCTAATTACTTGGCTGTAGGAAAGCTTCCAGCACATTTGTCCAAAAGAGAAAAGAGGAAAATTATTTAGCAAAGTGCCAGGTATTGTTGGGTAAATGGTCATCTCTTCTACACAGGCCCTGACCTTGAGATCATAAGGTGTGTGAGAGAAGATGAAATATTCCATATACTGAAGGCCTGCCATGATGAGCCTTGTTGGGGGAATTTTGCAGACAGAAGGACAGGACACAAAGCGCTGAGAATGGGCTACTATTGGCCAACCCTTTTTTAGGGATGCAAAAAGATATGTCCAGTCTTGTGATAGCTTCCAAAGGATGGGTCAGCCCAATATATTAGATCAAATGCCTTTGAAACCACAATTAGTGGTTGAACCCTTTGATAGGTGGGATTTAGATTTTGTTGGTCCTATCAGCCCTCATTCCAAGCAGAAATCCTAGATCTTAGTCTATACCGACTACATGATGAAATGGGTAGAAGTTGTGGCTTTGGCGAAGGCCAATGACCAGGCTGTGATTGATTTCCTGTATAGTGAAATCTTTACCCGCTTTGGGGTAACCAAGGAAGTGTTTACCGATGGAGGACCATAGTTTGTGTCGCATCAATTTGAAACTCTGCTATGGAAGTACCATATTCAGCACATGATAGCTTCACCTTACCATCCCCAAGCCAATGGCTAGGTGGAAAGCACTAAAAAATTCATTGAAGCTATCCTTACCAAGACGGTCAAGAGCCCTCGTAGAGATTGGGCTGATAGACTTCCGGAAGCATTGTGGGCATATCTTACCACTTGGCGCAACACTACAAGTTTCTCTCCTTATGACTTGGTGTATGGGAAAAGTTTCATCTTCCCAATTGAATTTGAGATTAAGACTTTGAAGACAGCCACAGAGGTAAACCTAGATTTAACTGAAGCCTAGAAGAGAAGATCGAATCAATTGAATGAACTAGATGAGAACCGGTTAGCTACTGTAGACCAGACTGTATTAATTCAGCAATAGAGATCCAATTGGCATGATTGATTCATTAAAAAGAAGGTCTTCTATGAGGGAGACTGGGCACTATATACGATTCCAGATTCAAAAGAGATTTCAAGGGTAAACTATGCACAAGATGGCTGGGCCCATACCTAGTAGATAGAGTATTTGATAATGGTACGGTCCACCTGGTAACCATTGATGAGAACCATGCGCCATTATTTGCTAATGGTCACAGGCTACAACTATACCATAATCCCATTTCAAGGGATGCATTTATCTCACAAATTGCAGCTGATCTAGACTACCAGTTAGCACAAGGGCAGGAATTTTTCTCTACCCCTGTCAATCCTTAATTAATCACTGTAAATCGCATATGAATCTTTGTACATAAATAAATTGTTTTTTTTATGTTTTTTTTATCTTTTTCTTTTGCACTTGATCCATTTTTTGTTTTTATGAAATTTGCAGGAAAGTGCCTAAGAATGGTGGTCATCATCGGGCCTGGCGACCAATCTCGTTCTTTTGTAACTTCCTGCACCAAATTTTGTTTTCTTTAAATAAATCTGTCACAGCTGCAACACCTTTTCTGGCAGCTATGACACCCTTTTCTGGCAGCTACGACACCATTTTTTCGGCAGCTGCGGCACCCTTTTTCTAGCAGCTGCGACACCTATTTTCCGGTAGCTGTGACACCGTTTTACCTTTCCCTATAAATTCTGTTTCAGCAGCTGCGACACCATTTCATTTTTTCCCATAAATCCCATTTCGTGTCGCTGCAACACCTTTCCCAATAGTTGTGACACCTTTTCTAGCAGCTGCAACATAGTTAGCTTCCGCTACCGTAACACCTTTTCCAGCAGCCGCGACACCTTTTCCAGCAGCTGCAACATAGTCAACTTCTGTCTGCCTAACACCTTTTCATCTGTTTCTAGCAATTGCGACACCTTTTTCGGCAGCTGCAACTCTACTATATTTGGCTAATTTTTCTATATTCCAAGGCCATGCCTGTGCTAAACTGTCTGATTTATTTATGGCCTGTGGCTGTGACTCCTTTGTTATTGGTAGAACTTTTTTCAAGCTAGAAACTCCTCCAGATATGGCTCTGCTCCTTGACATTGGCAACTTGATTTATCCTCCAGCATTCATCATGTTTTCGACCAATTTGACACGATGGTTCACCAGTGGAAAATGTTATTACAACATTCGTGTGATAATGACTACATTTAATGACTGCACCTTACACGTTCTCCTATTCTCCAAAGGACATCATCCATCATACATTTTTGAAGGTATGGATTTGATTAACTACTTGATTAAGTATTAATTGGATCTGACAATATCAATCACACCTTCCTTTTTGTGCCCATTGCTACATCATTAACTCTTCACTCATACAACGTAATGACTAATTATGTTACCTAATAACCGCCACCTTTCCTAATTTGGGATCAATTTCAAAAAATCCGATACGCTAAAACTTTCTTAATTTACCCAACTCCACTCTCAGGTGTTCATGCATACTCTGTGCTTCAACCTCCATTGTTGGAATCTGTAATTTGCCAGACTGCAACATACTTCTGAAGGAGGAAAAACATGGGTATTCTAGCTCAGTATGAACCTCGAAATATGTGAGAACTCAAACGAAATGATGAATCTCTCGCTATCTTTCAAGCTGCAGGATGGATTGAATTATTCCAATGCATGAATGGATTTCACCATGAAGTAGCTTTCCAGTTCGCATTGAATCTTACGAAAACCCACTCAGAGGTTTGGGGATTGCGTATTAAAGTCTCTGAAGACATAGTGGCTGAGGTCACTGGTCTTCCCTAGGTGAGAAGAGCTTGGTTTGGATGAAGAACCCCCAATCCAGCAGTAGTACAGGATTTTATTAGGGAAGGGCAGCACATTCAACCGTCACGGAGGGGGATAGCATTACAGTCACTGCCATGCCCATGGAATCAAGTAGCCATTTTTCTCAAGAAATATATCACCTGTGAAGGTAGGTATCAAACAGTCTATCACTCTGAATTTCATTTATTATCTCACCTCTGTCACAGGGTTTTGCTAAACACTCCATTCTATTTATTCAATGATTTACATCATATGGCTGGGTTTGTTCGAGCTGCTAAGAACCCACTCTCTTCACTTAAACACCATGGCCTCATTAAATTAATAATATTACGGACCCTTTCTCAACACAACCAAACCTAGGAGAAATTTACAGCTCAAGTTCATGAACCCATTCTTCTTCCCAGTGTTCCAATAGAAGAAGAAATCACAGTACCTGTACTCATGGGGCCTGTTCAAAATCAAGAAGAGCTGGTCAATCCACAGTTGGGGGGAAATGTAGAGCAACATGAGGTTTGGAGACCCTCCAATTTAGTTCGAGGGGAGATGAGACTGGATCAAAGGATCGGTCAGGAGAACAAGAAGAACAATTGGGAGAGGATGTATAAGAAAACCCTATGGAAAGACTAAATATTGGGGCAGCTCTGACAGCAGAGGTTGAAACTGGAGCAGCATTAAATGCTGCAACAGTTGAAACTGAATATGTTAGAGCTATGATAATAGAAGAAAACACTGAGGTGGTGACCATTGAATCTTCCCCTGAATAGGGAGGAACCTTGATTGAGGAAGAACATCCCGAAGAACAAGAAAATGTTGGAACTGGGGATATCCCTTGCACTTCAGCTGTGAATCTAGAAACTCCAGCACCACAGAGAAAAAGGAGGAGATCAAAGGATGAAATAAAGGCATCACCACTAATAACATGGAAAAGAACTAGGTCAATCACAACAGTAGAAGTAGCAAGGGAAAGACGGCAACCTTAGAAGCACAAATTGAGTTCCCCATTCTTATACCCAAACCAATTGATGCCCCACAGGGACCAGTCGAAGAAGAACCTCAAATTGAAGGACTTCTATTTGAAAATAGGCTATTAAAAGAGGAAGTACAAGCACTCAGAAAAGAATTGGAAAATTGGAAGGAAGCGTGCAAAAAATAGAGTGAAAGGAAGCTGCACACATTGGTTGAAGCTGCAGATCAATTGGAAGGATCAAATCCTACCAAGGCTGGAAATGAGGAAGAAAGAGTGGTCTATCCTACATGTGGAGAAATATTTGATGAGTCAAGATACAAGGTCATAGTTCATGCCTTTACAACATAGCAGTCTGCACCTATAGTTGTGGGAGGACAGGGACAACCTAATTTGAGAAAAGGTGAGATTCCCCAAGAGAAACTTCATGAGAAGGAAGTTTTAGATGTGCAGGATGCTGCCACAAAAGAACCAGTATCTTTGAATATTCCTGATGAAATTACCAGTTTGAGAGATGGTGAAATTCCACAAGAGAAACTTCATGAGAAGGATGTTTCAAATGTGCAGGATGCTGCCACACAAGAACCAACATCTTTGAATATTCCTATAGAGATTGCCACCAACCCTGGGATGGAGGAACCAATGGATGAGGTTATTCCTGATTTTATGGATGAAGATTGCGATGTGACCCCTAAACCCTCTCATGACACAGAAATAATAGAAATGGAACCACAACAACAAAACAATGATGAGGTCAAATAGGATGCTGACACATAAGAACCAACATCCTTGAATGTTCTTGTCTAAGTGGTCATCCAAATGAGAGAAGAAGAACCAGGGATTGAAGACATTCTAGAATTCAATGAATACATTTGTGCCACGACCCTAGAATTGTCTTAGGACATAGATGTATTGGAAATAGAAGCACAACAATAGGGAGATGAAGAAGTAAACTAGGATGTTTCTACACAAGAACCAACATTCTTGAAAATTGCAGTAGAGACTCTCGGGATGCAATAGGAAACCAACCCCGAATTGGATGTCATTCCTGATGTGGATTTAGGTGAAGATGAAAAAGCTCAATCACAATCCTTAGGTGATACTAAAATCCTTGAAGAACAACTTCATATTGAAGAAGACATCCAATACCAGTAGCATGAGGAAAAATAAGAATAGGGCTCTGTCACATAAGAACCAGCAACCTTACATTCCCCTGCTGAGATCACAGCTGATAATCAGGTAGATAAGGAGTTCAAAATTCAAGAGGAAGTTTCCACACAAGAACCAACATCCTTGCGATCAGCTACCAAAGTTTCCATAGGAGAATCCCAGATAGAGGATGCTGTTACACAAGAACCAGCATCTCCAGAAGTGGTTGGAGCTGTTGCAGAAGAAAATTCAAGAAGGGATGTTGTTACACAAGAACCGACACCCCTAGAAATAACCTCAGAAGTGCAAAATGTCCAATGTGGAACATCAAGTGATAAGGTGTAGAATGAACCCCTTCAAAATTTTATTGATCTGGATTCTAACAAGGAGGAGTATCCTGAAGAAGAAGAAACCCTGAAGCCTATAGAAGAAATATCAATCTTGAGAATGGAAGTAAGAAAATGGAGAAGTTAGGTGGAAAGCTACCAAGAAGGGATGGTTTCCCTCTCTGAACATAAAAAGACTATCATGGGACTGACGGAAAAATGGGTAGAAGAACTCATGACCCAAAAACTCCATGAGGAAGAACTACAGAAGGAGCTGAGGGAGTTGAAAAAGTTCAAATCTATGCAGGCAGAAAAAGACTAGATGTATGCTCTTTCTCAGGAACTATTGGGCACCAGGGTACCTTTCTCCTCTTACCCTGTCTTTTTATTTGAAAAAATTATTTGGTTTAAGTTAAGGGCTGTGAAAGGAGGAAGATCATTTGAGATAGAAACCTCAACAAAATTCTTGGAAACATTTCTGAGAAGTAATTTTGAAGACCAAAATTTGATGTGTGAGCTGTATTTGCATGAGATGACTTGTCCTTTGGACCACATTCAAATCTTGTTCCTTTTTCAGGTGATGTTCAGTTGAGGTCTTTTGCTTCTTTTGTGAGCAATCATGTTCAATGGGAAAGATCTTTTCAAACCTTTTCTCACAATGAAGCCCACTCTAATTTGTGGATCTGAAGTGAGCCTCAAAATCCTCGTATTTTTCTTGCTCGACACCAGAGTCTACTTTCATGCCCCATCCAAACTCGGCATATAATGGAACTGTAGGAAGGGGTTATTTCTACTTGTACCAGCCAGATTTCCACACATCAACAAATAGCTTTGGAGGGTAGTAAGCACAGATGGCAAGTTGCCTCTCCAACTCTCAGAAATAGGGACCCCTATTGTTATAGAAATTTTGAACAAGCACTTTCGAGGATTGAGGGATATGTTGGATGTATAAGGGAATGTGGGGTTTAATGGTTGGGAGTGAAATTTATATTTCCTCTCATTTGGTGAACAGCAAAACCGTACAGGGAGGATTTCTCATTGACCAGGGTAGAAGAGCATAAATGTTGGAATTATTGGGTTGTCCATAAGGGGTTTATAGAAAAATAAGGAACGTCTGAATTCCCCTACAACTTTTCTTCTCTCCATGAACAAAGCATAGCGCAATATTCAGATTCATAGTAATGGAGGTTGTTGCATGAGGACATGCAACAGGACAGTTGGGGGGAGATGTTGGGCCCAGAAATGGCCCCTTTTTTACCATCCCTATTCACCTCTTTTTGAATTATCCTACCCTATTGAGCATGCTAATTAGATGCTTTTCCCTCACTCTGCTGCTCAAGTCACAAAGGTATGATTAATTATTGTATTATTTTATTAATACTTAGGATTGTGGTGATTAAGGCTCTATATCTTGAAAAGGTGTTAATATATGATGGTTTGTAAAGGTATTTCGAGATATAGAGAATGTAGGTATAACAGGATGAACATGCTAAGGGAAAGATGGAGATTCATTTCCCAAAGAATGCAGTCTCAGTATATTATTCCAGGAAAATATATACAAGGGTAGCTACGACAGAATGCGACAGATTTGGAAGGTAGTAGTGCGCCACTGCTTGTGTATAGTTGTGATCTGCGGATATCATTATTTCTAGGTCAATTAAAAGTCACCCTATATTTCTTACTCTCATCCTTCCACGACTGTAACAGTTGTTGTAATTAGGGTCGCCTGAAGATCAAAGATCTTCATGGTTGCCCAATAATAGGGATAGGATGTTATGATTGACATTGTATAAATACGGGGAACTGTTCTGAGCCAGGGGTTGAACTCTTAACCAATTTGTTGTACTAATCTATGACTAAGGTTGTCTAATTCATCTATCTTTTTAATACAAGGAGTTACTTCAATTTCAGTGATTTAACGTGCGTTACTTCCAGCATCTCTGTGTGAAGTCTGGGCCCACCTTCCCATAGGGATTGCTGAGTTAGATTAGGAATTTTAATTATTCTATTGTGTGATGTTGTGTTAATTCCATTTTCTCATAGTAAGCCGCAACAGTTGTGGATTTACAGTGTGTTATTAGTTGCATCTCTTGAAAAGATGTAGCGGCATGGTGTGACAGTCGACTGTATAAGTAATTGTTCCTTATGCAACTACGTGGTAGCTGTAACAACCCTGCTCATCCCTAGATATTTTAATTGTTGTTTCCATAGATATTTGCAAGTTGCTTCTTTTCTTTTATAGTTGCAGAATTTCATTCTTGTACTTTGAATTCATAGAATAGTTGAACTCAATTCCTGTACTCTGAACTTCTAGAATAGCTAAACTCAATTCATGTCTTTTGGATTTCTTGAATAATTAGATCAGGATAGTTGGGTAAATAATTAGTAAATAGGATTTCATTTTCTGCAAAAGTAATCTAGATGTGATTTCATGAATCTTTCAATTCTAGATCAAGAACAGTAGAAGGTAATTGTGGTTGTATTCTTTAGNCCTAGGATGAACATAGCTGAGCAGAGAATAGGATTTTTTACTTACAACAACTCAGTGTTTAAGCATATACAGTGCATGTTATCCTTGAAATAAAAGACTTCCCTGTGTTGACAATAAATATTGCACACTCCATATGTTAGTTGTAATTAACTTGCATATTGGGTCACCAACGCATATGCTACTGTTTTGAATTTGGATTGAACACTAATGATATCTAGTCTAGAATATGAAATATTAACATGGTGTCAAAGCTAACTGAAATAGTACAACTTTCATAAGGTGAAACTCTCTCTCCTCCCTCTCTAAAAAAAATTAGGGTTTCTACAAAATATGGAATTTAGAAGATCTGCTTGCATAGAAAGTTGCACCTCCTTAGAGTGCATGTATTAAGTCCAGTATTGAATTTTTTGGTTGGTTCAATCTCTAGGAAAGACAAACCTTAGTTTGGACCTACATGAAAAAACTGCAAAAAACCAGAACCATAAATTCTACAGAGATGCGACCTCACAAGTAGGATTTGAAGGGTGAAGATTTTTGATCTCCATAAATTAGTTGGTCCAACCAAATTTCCTCAGTCAAGCGCATATCCTGGTAAGGTCAGATTTTCATTTTGACAAATTTCATTTTTTAGTGACCTACTAGACACGATGGCCCCAAGCACTAAGCTTGAGGACAAGTTGGAAGGCATAGAGAAATTCCTAGCTTGGAAGTATAGGATTGGTCTCATTCTTAAAGATAATGGACTTGAGAAGTACATCAAGGATGAGATTGTAGAACCTAAAGAATATGAAGCTAAGGAGAAGCATGAACAAGACCTAATCAAGTCACTGAGGATCATTGTTCATTCTGTCAAACATCACTTGATCCCTCAAGTGTCATCTAAGAATACACCTGAGAAAATGTATGATGCACTTTATAGAATATATGAGGGAAGGAACATCAACATAAAGATGAATATGAGAGATCAAATGAAGGGAACCAAGATGAGCAAAGGAGAATCAATTCAAGATTACCTCACAAGGGTCTCCTAGTTCAGAGAACAACTAAGTGCTATTGGACACACCCTTGATGAGGATGAACTAGTTAAGAATTCTCTCAATGATGTCAGTAGACCTTGGGATTCATTCATACAGACTCTGTGTGCCAGAAAAGAAAGTATGAAGTTTGACATAGTATGGGAAGATTGCATTCAAGAAAAGGGAGAGTAAACAACATAGAAGCTCTACTCAGACAAGATGATCAAGATATAGCCATCCATACTAGAGGAAGAAAATAATCAAACTTAAAGAAGAGTAATCATAAACCTTCAAAGAAGAAATTTCAAAAGAAGAAGAAGGATTACTCAAAGTATAAATGCTACAGCTATCATAAGATAGGACACCTTTCCAGAGAGTGTCCACCACCAAAGAAGAAGAACAACAACAATAGACATCATGCTCATATAGCTGAAGATGAGGATGAAGAAGAAGAACAACCTCTAAAGAGACTAACTAGAGGAGAATATGTAGAAGAATATGTATGATTCTATGTAGTCTCTAGGTCTGTAACACCTGGATAAGATACATGGATTATTGATAGTGGTGCTTCAAAGAAAATGACAAAGAAGAAGCAAACTCTGTCAAGACTTGAAGAAAAGAGCTCTCCTCATAAAGCATCATTAGGAGATGACTATCAATATCCCATCAAAGTTATTGGTGACTCAAGCTACAAGCTTGACTCTAGGACTTCCATGGAGATGAAGGAAGTACTGTATGTACAAGGTTTGAGAAAGAACTTACTTTTGATCTCTTCTCTAGAAAATAAAATATATAGAGTTTCTTTCATAGATGGACATGTACTTATGTGGTCATTGGTGAAGAATAAGGAGGACTGTACAAACTCAAAATACATCCAGAGACAACCCTTGTCCATGAGACTACTAGCTCAAGTGAACTATGGCATATGAGGATTTCTCACATCAACTACAAAGAACTTCCCTATGTGAGAAAGGTGGTAACAGGGTTACCAGGTATGAATATCATTCATGAGGGAACTTCCAAAGGATGTGAAAGAGGAAATAACATCAAGAATCCCTTTCCAAAAAGTGAAACAAAGACTAAAGGTACCTTGGAACTAATTCATTCTAATGTATGTGGTCTTATTCCCTCCATATAATTAAGTGGATATGAGTATTATGCCACATTTATTGATGACTATGTTATATTTTTCACATTAAGCTAGCATTATTAGGATCTTTTAACTAAGAGAATAACAAGCATAGAAATCAAACACAAGAGATAATGAACATAGTGTTTTTCCTTGGGGAAACCATAAATGGAGAAAACCCTACAACTTCCTCAGAGATAGAATAAGCACCAAATAGAAAATCCCAAAACAGTAAGATGCTCTCCCGATAGCAATAACCTTCTTTCTATCTAGCCCCAGTGTCTTGTCCTTCCTCAACTATGTGCTACACTTGAGTGTGTATGAGATGTGTGTTAAATAGAGAGGTCACCTCTCTATTTATACTGATTCCTAGCATGACTAAAACCCTACCGGGGCCGAATTCACTAGGTGAGTCTAATAACCCTAGTTCCCCGAAACTGCGGGGACTTTAACCCTTAGACAATAGGAGGGTTACCCACAATGACTTTACATGACTTGTTTACATTATAGATCCTCCCGATTGAAACATCAGGGCATGACATCATGACTCAATTATATTACAGACACATCCCAGAATAAACATTGGGGTACAAGACATAAGATACATAGATGAATACATTCCAAAGTTACAAATACATCAACGCTCCCTCTTAACTAGGAAGGTATTCTTTCGACACAATTTTCATCACTGGCCTTCTTCTCTATATCGACTGGGTCATCTTGTTATCTTCATCTTCAATTCTTCTTCATCTTCTTCGTCTTCTTCATCTTCGAGTCTTCAAGTCATCTTCTACTTCAAGTATTCTTCATCACAGGATCTACATCATCATGACTACTAGATCATCACTACTGGATCATCATCACATCTGGATCAACACTTGATCTGGATGATCATCAAGTTTGGATCATCATCACATCCGGATCATCACTTGATCTGGATCATCATCAAGTCTGGATCATCATCACGTCTGGATCATCACTTGATCCGGATCATCATCAAGTTTGGATCATCATCACATCTGGATCATCACTTGATCTGGATCATCATCAAGTCTGGATCATCATCACATCTGGATCATCATCACATCTAGATCATCACTTTATTTGGATCATCATCAAGTCTGGATCATCATCACATGCTATCTCAGAATGGTGTTATCTCGATTCTTCTCATCATAGGAAGTTCTACAGAGTCAATCCTATAGGCCTACCCTTCATGTAGGTATTCATCAATGCTTATATCTGACACTTAATTCAGAATGGCCCATCCAGCTCTTACATATCACCTCATCTTGTCAGAAATGCACACCCAACACTCACATCTGACCTCATCTTGTCAGAAAGGCCCAGCACTCACATCTGACCATGTGTAAACACATCGCGCCAGAATGGCTCAGCACTTATATCCGACCATTTTCAAGAACATCGCATCGAAAAGGCTCTACACTTACATCCAACCGCATATTTTCAGAAAGGAACAGCACTCACATTTAACCATGTGTAAACACATCGCGCCAGAATGGTTCAGCACTTATATCCGACCTCATCCTGTCAGAAAGTCTTTACACTTACATTCGACCATGTGTAAACACATCGCATCAAAAGGGAGTGCACTCACATCTAATCATGTAGGAACCAATCCTACAGTCCTATCATAATGGCCCCCAATCCCAGATTGAGCTACCTGGTAACTGACCAGGCACCTCCATTCTCCCAGAGAATGGCAGTTTCCCTTACATCCAACCTACTCGTTAGAATGGCCAACACTCACATTTGACGTGGGAGGAACCTAATCCTTTAACCATGACAAAATGGTTCAGCCCTTACATCTGATCAAGTGGGAACACATCCCTCTATCACATCAAAATGGATCTCAGTCCTAAACTAAGTTTTCTTGGTAACTAACCAGGCACCTCCATTCCAAGAATGCCAATAGCCCTTCTATATGATCATGTAGGAACCAATCCTACAATCATATCAGAATGGCTCAACACTCATATCTAACATGGAAGGAACCTAAATCCTCTCACCATGACAGAATGGCCTAGCCCTTACATCTGACCATGGAAGGAACTTAATCCTCTCCCATGTCAGAATGGCTCACAGACTCATCACTTCCCTTTGGAGGGAACCTCGATCTGGAGAACACCAAGCTTCTCCCTGAAGTACTCAAACTTCACCCTAGCTAATGGATTCGTCAACACATCAGCTATCTGATCGTCTGTCGCAACATACTAGAGCTTGAATACTCCCCTCTGCACCATATCCCTGATATAGTGATACTTGATCTCGATATGCTTCGACTTGTCATGGAACACTGGGTTCTTCGACAACTTCACACAACTCTGGTTGTCACAATATATATAAGTAACATCCAACTGGAGATCAAATAAATCAGATAGTATATTCCTTAGCCATACTGCCTCACAACTAGCTGAACAAGCTGCGACATACTCTGCTTCAACTGTACTTAGTGCCACATAAGATTTCTTCTTGCTAAACCAAGAGAGCACACCTGATCCCATACTGAAGCAACACCCTGAAGTTCTCTTCCTATCGATGGCACTGCCTTCCCAATATGAATCAACATAACCCTCCAGGTTAATATTCTGATTTGACTCATACTTGAGACCATAATCAAATGTACCCCTAAGGTATCTCAGAATATGCTTTGCAGCAATCAAGTGAACATTTCTCAGATCTATCAAGAACTAGCTCAAGGTGTTCACAGCAAAGCAAATGTCTGGTCTCATTTTTGTCAGGTACATCAAGGACCCAATCATCTGACAATACATCGTAGCATCAACCAACTCTGATGAAGCATCACTCAATAGCTTCAGGTTCAATGCCATAGGTGTGGCCATGGCTTTGCAGTCCATCATCCCAAACCTCTTCAGGATCTCTACTGCATACTTCCCTTGTCCAAGGGAGATTCCATCCACACTCTGCCACACCTCCATGCCTAGAAAATATTGCATCATACCCAAGTCCTTCATTTCTAATTTGGCAGCAATATTTCTCTTCATATCAGCAATCAACCCATCCATACCTATTACAAATAGATCATCTACATATAGTAGAATTATCACTGGGTTGCCATCTTCAACCTTGTAGTAAAGGTTGGAATGTTCTTTACTCTGGGTAAAGCCCAAACTAGATAGAAAGCTGTCAATTCTACCGTACCATGGCCTGGGTGCCTGTTTCAAACCATATAGGGATTTCTTCAATATGCACACATGAGACTCCCTATCATGTGTCTCAAAATTGAGTGGTTGTTCTACATACACTTCCTCTTCCACTACACCATTCAAAAAGGCAGTCTTGAGATCCATTTGGTATATCTTCCATTTCATCACTGCAGCCAGAGCAAGTACTGATCTAATGGAAGTTTATCTGGCTACAGGTGCAAAGGTTTCTTCATAATCTATTCCTTCCTTTTGTGAGAAACCACGAGCCACAAATCTTGCCTTATATTTTTCAATGCTACCATCTGCAACATCCTTGATCTTGTAGATCCATTTGGAAGTTACAACTGACTTCCCTTCTAATCTTGGGACAACATGCCAAACATCATTCTTCATGATCAATTGATACTCTTTGATCATAGAATGCTTCCATTCTTTCTGTTCTGCCACTTCTTCCTAACTGAAAGGTTCTTTATCGATGAAATCACATAGTAATGCTACATACCCGGAGCAGGATCTGGTCCTCTTTCTTTCTCTATGATTCTCTTCTAGAGCCCCATATCTTTCTGCACCTTGGATAATTTCACGTACCCAAGAAGGTTTCCTCTTATGAGGATTCTTCTCCAGAGGTGGATCTATAGGTCTTTGTGGTTCTTCAAATTCTCGATCTTCTTCTTGAGTTTCTTCGTTCATGGTTGTATCATGAATTCTGGGTGCTTCTGCTTCTTCAGGTTCTTCAGTAGGTCTCTTTCTAGATTTTTTGTAAGCTGTGTCTTCATCAAATGTCACATCCCTATTGATGTCAATCTTCTTGTATCCTAGGAAATATATTATGTAAACCTTCGAGCTTTCAGAGTATCCCACAAATATACCCTTCTTTCTTGAAGGGTCTAATTTTGTTCTCTTTTCTTTTGGAATGTGTATGTACATAGGACAGCCTAATATTATGAGATGGCTGACTTTTGATTTCTTGCTGGAGAAGACTGCTTCAGGAATCTTGTTCTCAAGTACTCTATGTGGAGTACAATTCTGTACATACACTGTTGTTTTGGTAGCTTCCACCCAAATATGCATAGGAAGATCTTGATCATGAAGCATTGCTCTTGCAACTTCCATGATAGTTCTATTGTTCCTTTCTACAATCCCATTCTATTGTGGATTATAAGGAGTGGAAAACTCCCTCTTAATCCCTGATTCTTTACATAGCTCTTTGAATTCATTCGAAGTGAATTCTCCTCCATTATTTGATCGAAAGGTCTTGATCTTATTTTCATTGTGCTTTTCGATCAAGGCTTTGAATTCCTTGAACTTGCTGAATACTTCGTATTTGTTCTTCATGAAGTAGATCCATGTCTTCCTAGAAAAATAATCAATGAAAGAAACATAGTATACATACCTACTTAGTGAGCTTGATGACATAGGACCGCATACATCGGAGTGGATGATTTCCAAGATTCCTTTTTGCTTTGCTTTCACTACTTGGAAATGTCTTCTTTGTGTTCTTTCCTTTCGCACATCCTTTGCAGACCCCATCATGTTTTGCTTGTATTTTTGGAAGACCTTCAATAGCTTTGCTTGCAAGAGGTAGTGCTTTGTAATGTACATGTGCAAGCCTTCTATGCCAAAGTTTATTTGGCTCTACTGTGTCATGGACTAAGGCTTGTTCTGGATGGCCCTTCAATTTGTACAGACCTCCTTCTTGTTCCCCAATCACTATTGCATCATCAATAGTCTTTCCTTTTGGCCACATGATGACTTGACCATCTATGAATGAAACCCTCATTCCTTTCGCATCTAATGCAGATATGGAGAGAAGGTTCTTCTTGAGTCCTGGTACAAACAATACTTCCTTCATTTTCATAGACTTTCGAGAGTCTAGCTTATAGGAGGATTCCTCACTACCTTTTATTGGATACTGGTAGTCATCTCCTAGTTTCACATTGTGAGGTGATTCATGTTCTACCAGTTTCACAAAGGATTCCTTAAATCCAATCATGTGTTTGGAAACCCCACTATCTATAATCCAATCATTGCTTCCATGAGTAATGTTTCCTGTGAGAGCAGAAATCAAAACATATTCTTCCTCGCTTGAAGAATCTTCACTTTCATATCTGGTTCTCTTTGATGATGGTTCATCATCCTCTGCAGCATGAGCATGATGTCCTCTCTTGTTTCCCTTCTTCTTGTGAGAGCTACTTTTGTTCTTAGGACAATCTCTAGCAAAGTGTCCTCTCTCATCACATGTATATCAAATGAACTTAGACTTATCTCTAGGATTTCTAGAGTTATTTATTTGATTATGGTACTTACTTCTGTGATGAATGGATCTGGGTTTATTGGATTGTACCGTGAGAGATTGATATTCACTTCCCATCTTCTCTTCTCAAGCTGATATCCAAGCTTCTTCTTGAGAACATTCTTCCCACAGTTTTCTGAACTTGACTAGATTCTTTCTAGCACATATCCCTTGAATGAAGGAGCCCCATGTCCTAGGGAGACCATTGAAGGTAGTCATCACAATATCTGCATTCTCCACTTCTTCATCTACTGCTTCCAATTGTTCCTTGATCTAAGAAACCCTTGTGAAGTAAGACTGGATGGTTTCTGCATTCTAGATCTTCACATTCTTCAATTGGTTCCTCAAGGTCATCTTCCAGTTTATGTTCTTTCCTTCAAACAATTTGGTTAGGGTATCAAACATAGATTTAGGTGTCTTAAGGGAGGACACCTATGGTATAAGGTGATCCTTGATAGAATCAACAATGATCCTCTTTGCCATAACCAACTTCTTATTATGTAAGGCCTTATCCTCATCTCCCTTTGGAACTGGAACCTCCTCATTGATGTAGGAGTCCAACTCATTCTCTTCCAATACTAGGGAGATCCTATACTTCTAGGCTCAGAATTTATTAGCTCCCTCAATATTTTCATCAAGGTTGGTATGATGAGACATCTTAACTGAGAACCTCAAATTCAAATACAAAAGATTTAGATCTTACCAGGTCAAGATGTCAGATCTGGATTTGGAACTGAAATCCTGCAGTACTAGTTCAGGAGCATATTAGGGTTTTGCTTTACTAGAGTTCTGTCCAACCAAATGATTTGAAATTGATCCCTAACTTCGATTTTGGGGAGGAGATCAATCCAGGCCTGGGCTCACTAAAAAATTCCTCTTCTGTGAAAATCCCTAATTTCGGGCAGTAGTGTCGGGTCCAAAACTAAAAAACCTCAGAATTGGATTCTGCTTCGACATAAAGATGAGCCCTGTGGAGGAAAGTTAATCCAACCTTCTTTTGCTGAAAATCTGTGGAGGAAGATTCACAAAGTAGGAATCCCTAGTTCTTGCAGTTGCACAGTGTCTTCTTCTCAGGTTAGCTCTGATACAATGTTATATTTTTAACATTAAGCTAGCATGATTAGGATATTTTAACCGAGAGAATAACAAGCACATCAATCAAACACAAGAGATAATGAACATAGTGTTTTTCCTCGGGGAAACCATAAATGGAGAAAACCCTACAACTTCCTCAGAGATAGAATTAGCACCAAATAGAAAATCCCAAAATAGTAAGATGATCTCCCGATAGCAGTAACCTTCTTTCTATCTAGCCCTAGTGTCTTCTCCTTCCTCAAATATGCGCTACACTTGAGTGTGTATGAGATGTGTGTTAAATGGAGAGGTCACCTCTCTATTTATACTGATTCCTGGCATGACTAAAACCCGACTAGGGCCGACTTTACTAGGTGAGTCTAATAACCCTAGTGCCTCGGAACTGCAGGGACTTTAACCCTTAAACAATAGGAGGGTTACCCTCAATTACTTTACATGTCTTGTTTACATTATAGATCCTCCCGATCAGAACATTGGGGCATGACATCATGAATCAATTATATTACAGACACATCCCAGAATAAACATCGGGGTACAAGACATAAGATACATGGATGAATACATTCCGAAGTTACAAATACATCAACAGACTATTCAATAAAAATTGGATATATTTATTGAAGAAAAAGAGTGAAGTGTTCAGGAAATTCAAGGAATTCAAATCCTTGATAGAGAACCACTCAGAAATAAGAATCAAGACATTGATATCCGATAATGATGGAGAATACCCTTCAAAGGAATTTGAATCATTCTATAAGGAGGAAGGAATCATGAGGGAACTAACCACTCCCTATAATCCCCAATAGAATGGTGTTGCAGAAATGAAGAATAGAACCATTATGGAAGCAGTGAAGACCATGAATCATGATTCATGACCAAGACCTACTCATGCACATGTGGGATGAAGCAGTAAGAACAACCGTATATGTGCATAATAGATTATCTCACAGTGGTATTGGATTCAAGAATATTGAAGAGATGTATACAGGAAAGAAACCTGAAGTGATCCATCTCAATATATTTGGCTTCTCAGTATATGTACATATTCTGAAAGATAAGAGAACCAAGTTGGATCCTTCTAGAAAGAATGAAATATTTGTGGGATACTGTGAATTCTCCAAAGCCTTCAAGATATACATCTCAATATTCCATCATATTGAGATTAATAGGGATGTAAAATTTGATGAAGAGACAACTCTTAAGAAATCTAGAAGGTGTCATCTTGAATAAGTGCATGAATAGGATGTGCCTCCCAGAATGGTAGAAGATGAACCCTCTCCTGAAATAGTAGCATCTGAAGATCTTGATATGCTAGAACCTCACGAACCCCCTACTATGGATATCTATCGAAAGAGAAAACCTTTCTGGGTAAGAGAAATCATACAAGAACAAGAGTGATATGGAGCTTCAGAAGGCTCCACAAGAGTAAGAAAAATATCAAATCCATACTCCAGTTATGTAGCTTTCATGTCAGCTAGTACATCAAGAACCCACTAGCTATGAAGAAGATGCATAGAATAAATAATTGGTTGAGGCAATGACGGAATAATACCAGTCAATAATGAAGAATGATGTTTGGGATATAGTACCCAAACCAGGAAACAAAAGTGTGGTATCTTTGAAATGGATCTACAATATAAAACATGCTACTGATGGAAGTATTGAAAAGTACAAGGGAAGATTTGTGTCTAGAGGATTCTCTCAGAAGGAGGGAATTGACTATGAAGAAATATTTTCTCTAGTAGAAAGGTACACTTCCATCAAAAAAATCATGGCACTTTGTTCCATGATGAAGTGGGATCTACATCAGATGGATGTAAAGGAAAACTTTTTTAATGGTGTGATTGACAGAGAGGTTTACATATAACAACCACAAGGATTTGAAGTCAAAGACAGAGTGACTCATGTATGCAAGTTGAAAAAGGATCTGCATGGACTGAAGCAAGCTCCTTGATCTTGGTATGGTAGAATAGATGGCTTCTTGACAAGCTTGGTATTTACCAAAAGTAAAGATAATCCTAACCTTTACTTTAAGGTTATGAATGATGAACCTATCATACTATTAATATATGTGGATGATCTATTTCTGATAGGAAATGGGAATCACATCACAGAGAGAAAGAATAAGCTAGATGAAGAATCCGAGATGAAATATATTGGATTGATGAATTATTTCCTAGGGCTAGAAGTGTGACAGAGCCCAAAAGGAATCTTTCTGAACCAGGGAAACTATGCGATGGAAATATTGAAAAGATTTGATATGTTGGATTGTAAAGCCATGGCCACACCCATGGACACCAACCTAAATTTTTTATCTGATGAGTCATCATAGTTAGTGGAAATGACTCAGTATAGACATATCATTAGATCATGGATGTATCTAATGAATAAAAGGCCAAATATATGCTTTGCTATGAACACCTTAAGTCAATATCTAGTTAAACCTAGAAGGGTTCACTTGATAGCTGCAAAGCATGTGATGAGGCACATAAAAGGTATAATAGACTTGGGGATTTATTATGGTAGAGATAATGCCTACATATTATATGGATATATATATTCATATTGGGCAAGAAGTGCCGTAGATAGGAAGAGCACCTCATGTGGATGTTATTGTCTGGGATCTGCCATGATCTCATGGTTTAGTAAGAAAAAGTCCACTGTTTCTCTCAGTACAACTGAAGTAGAGTACATAGCAGCTTGCTCTGCTAATTGTGAAGAAATATGAATTTGAAAACTGATGTAAGGGTTATTTGACATCGATTTGGACACCGTGGTGTTTCTTCGAGACAATCAAAGTTGCATAAAGATGATAGAGAATCTGGTGTTCCATGATAAATCAAAGCACATAGAAATCTGATTTTTTTATATAAGGGATATGGTAAAAAATGGATCTATAAATCTCTAGTATGTAAATACCGATGAGAAATTTGTTGATGTACTGACCAAGCCTCTATCTCGAGTAAATTTTGAATTTTTCCATGACAAGCTTTCTGTAGTGAGAAAATACTTTCCTCGTAAGAAAAAACAATGATGATACTACAAGTGATGAAGATATTGATTCTCTTCGAAAGGAGGAACAATTCGAAGATATGGAATCCCCTTGGAAAGGAAGAGAAGGTCGAATATATGAACCCTCCTCGAACAAGGGGGAGCAGGTTGATAGTATGGATCCTCCCAAGAAAGGGTGAGTGATGATAAGACTGAAATCGATGATGGGATGACAGTGATGATGACAAGGTCCAACATTCACTTGGGGATGATAATATCCTCTCTTGAGGATGGAAGATATAACACTCTGTTCATGAGAGTAGTCCTTACTACAGATGGCCCTACAGATGTTACTCTCGCATGGGGAGTGCCCACATTCATTTGTGGATATCCTAGAATAACACTCGCTCAGGAGTGGTCCTAAACTCAGTGGTAAGGATTCTCTATGATGAGTCCTCACGAATGACAAGGCCGACCTTTTGTATGTGGTCAAGATCTAATTTGTAGACATTACTCTTGTATGGAGAGTATACCAACATTTAAAATGTAGATGCCATAGAATAACACTCGCTTAGGAGTTGTCCTAGCCTTAATGGCAAGGATTATCTATGATGAGTCCTCACAGATGCTGTAGCATAACACTCACTTGGGAGTGGTCCTAACCTCAGTGGTAAGGATGTTCTACAATGAGGGAAATTTTTTTGTATGTGGTCAATATCTGCTCTGCAGACAATACTCTTGCATGGAAGAGTGTGATTACACATGTTTTGTAGACACTGTAGTATAACACTCAATCAGGATTGGTCCTAACCTTACTCGTATGGATGGTCTACGATAAGTCTTTATGGACAATAGGGCCTGCATCTAGGTGTGGTCAAGATCTACATTTAGTTGTAGATGATTCAGTTGGTCGATACTATGGACCCTCCTCGTTAAGAGGGAGTGGGTTAAAGGAGGATTGCATCATCCTTGGACCTATATCCTAAATTGATTGGGATTGATAATCCCACAAAGAGATCATGTGTACTGCAAGTATCATGGCAGAAGGATCGAGATGATCGAAAGTGCTGCAAAGGATCAAAGATCGAATTACTATTGCAGAGGATCAAGAAGATCGAAGTGCTGCTACGAAGGATCGAAAGATCAAATTGTTGCTGCAAAAGGATCAAGTGATCATGTGATGCAGAAGATGAAGACATTGAAGAATGATGAAAACTTCCTATGACGTATAGATGTATTACCTTGATACTAATGAATATATTCTCTCTTGATACTCCTATAGTCTAAGATGATGTTGTCAATAGAATAACCTTCACATTAAGGGAGGGTGTTGAAATATTGTAACTTCAAAGGATATTATACATGTATTTTATTGATGTAACCCAAGGGATGTTCTTATTCCTCTATCGGGGTGTTACTATTGTAATTGGTCCTCATAGAGTCATGAGGTAAAGCCTACATGGTGTTATAATTTGAATGCCATTTATATATTCAAGAATATTGTTCTAATAATGTTTGCAGTAAAAGATGGAGAATGAAGATACAAACTGAATAAGACAAACCACATAGGAATTAGATAAGTATTGCTAATGAATTTATAGTTTCATTCACAATAATAATATCCGGTGTTACAATAGTTTACATAGGTAGAATTCAAATTCATGGGATATGAATTCAAATTCTCCAAGTGGATATGATTGTATCTAACTGAATCTCTAACTAAAGGTCTCCCAATCAATATCGGAATCCAAATAGAGAACTCCTTAATGACCAATAACTCCAACAACCAGTGACAACTAGTTAACTCAGTGTAACTGAGAGTGAGGTAGGTGGGAAAAGCACTCCTCCCCATGCAACCATGCATTATCCATGCATTGGTAGCACTAGCTTAACTAATAGTGAACTAATTGAGTGTAACTAGGGGATAACTAAGACTAACTAAGACTAACTAGTACTAACACCACCTGATTGAAGTAGGTTGGTGCCGGGACTCCCAGTGGCTCCTAAAATGTAGGGATTAGTATAGGAGGCACCCAAACTGATGCATGTGCATGAAGTAAGTGGCAGTTAACCTCTAGCAGTGTTTCCCACAATCCAATGAATGGTACATGTGTCCCCATTAGGCCAAGTGGACCCAATTAATTAATTAAGGTTCCTAAGTTAGGAAATAATTAATCTAATAGACAATTTACCAAGGGAGGATTAATAATCCTAATAGCCCCCCTAAATCCTAACTTGGAAAACTGTGGGCCCTAGTAACAAGACCATAGGTCACCCAAATACAATCTAGAATATAAGAAAAAATGTTTCTTAATACAACTGAGGAAACAGGGGAAAACCTCATGGGAAAACCCCCCCTCAAAAATAAGTATAAAAATAGCAATCTGCAAGCTAACTTTAGAAGAAATAATCTTCCTCCTTAGAAAAATAACTTGAGTAACATTGCTGCAAAAAAATGCAGCAGCATGGTCCATCAGTGGACCTCTCAATGTACTTCTTAACTGATGACTCTTCTTGTTTCTGTTGGATGGTGAAGGTAGGGAATGATCAAATCTCTGCTTCTGTGGGCCATGTAGCTGATCATTCACCATCGTTAAGTAGCATCGACCTAGAACTTTGCTGCACCATTCTGTAGAGAGTGAATCTATGAGGGATAGCAGCATGCTCATTCTGATACTGGGACCTTGTTCTTCTTCTATATTTTGGAACTCTAGCACCACTTCTAGCTGCATCAAGAATCTTTTGAGCCCATATGGGTTTAGGATTCTGATTAGGAATGGGTACTGGATATGGATATAGAATCTCTTGACATTCAGTCTCAATAACATGATCATGTTGTATGTGATCTTCTTCATCTGAATCTGAAACCTGTAGCACATCATCATCATAAAAAATAGGTGGAGAAATAGTTATACCTTCCCGTGTTGCTGGAGGAGCCTATCATGCAGCTGATCTTCTTTGAACTGGACACTTCTTTCAATGAAGCATATTCTGGTAAAAGGCTCCATCAATTTGTAATCTTTTTCATCTTCTACATATCCCAGCAGAATGCATTCGCTACTTTGGGCTTGGAAGGCCTTCCTCTTGTCAAGTGGTATTCTGGCCCAATATTTGGAGCCAAAAACTCTCATATGTGAGACATTGGGATTATACCCATGTAGTGCTTTGAATGGAGTCACCCCAACCACTGACTTCTGGGGAACCCTATTCCGCAAATACGAAGCATAGTTTACTACTTGAGCCCAAAGAGAAGGAGGTATATGCTTGGCATGGAGAAGACATGTTGCCATCTCTTTTAGTGATTTGTTCTTCCTCCTAGACACACCATTTTGTTGTGGTGTGTATGGAACTGAGTGTTCCATTTGAATCCCCTCTGATTCACATAAATTATGGAAATATATTTTGACATATTCTCCTCCTCCATCGGATCTTATTGACTTGATCTTATTATTGAAACTGTTCTCAACTATAGCTTTAAAATTTTTAAAGGTCTCAAAAACTTCTGATTTTAGTTTCATGAAGTAGATCCAGCAGTACCTAGAACAATCATCAATAAAAGTTAGGAAATACCTTCAACCATTAATGGAGTTTGTGGGCATAGGTACAGCTACATCACTGTGTATCAAGTCAAGTGTAAAGACAAATCTATGTGCCTTCCCAACATCATGCTTCTTTTCTGGATGCTTACCTACCAAGCACCCAACACATACTACATCGAAAGTTTGGATAGAGGGAAAACCTTCAACCATGTTATCATTATGGAGCTGTTTGATATATTTGAAATTGATATGGCCAAATCTCTCATGCCAAATATTGTTGGTGTTGTTATCATGCGAGAATAAAGCTGTAGGAGGAGAAATAGGTAATAAATGTGAAAACTCATAAGCTTTGGTAGAGTGATTTGCAATACCTTTCGCTACAAGATTTCCAGTGGCTTTTTCCATGATCTCAACTAAGTCTAAATTGAATGTGACCCTCTTGGGAGAGCCTGTATGAGTCATCTCGTAAACAGATAACAGGTTAGCAACAAGGGAGGGAACATATAAGACATTCTTGAACTCACCATGCTTTGCTCTGACTGATCCCCTTCCTTCTGTTGGAATTTGGGATTCATCTCCCATGTGAATATTAGGCCCCTCTGATAGTTAAAGAGTAGAGAAGGATTCTTTGGAGGAAACAATGTGGTTGGAGGCTCCATAATCTATAATCTATGCTAAGGATGGAGAGAGAGTTTCTTTCAAAGCATGACACCTTTCAATATCTTATGTCAGTGCTTATTCATCAGGCTTCTTTGCTCTTGGAGGAGCAATGTTATGTTGCTTGAGAAGAGCAGAAATCTCATCAAGTTTCTTCCTCATACAATGTTCTTCAAGATGGTATCCCTTTTCATAGTAAGGACATAACTTCTTTTCAAATTTCTTCTTAGAGCCAAAGGCCCCTTTGGAAGCTTGCTGATTTTGTTTAGGCTTCGAATCGGCTGCCTTTGGCTCCTTCTTCTTTGATTTCCCCTTTGCTTGTGATTTTGAAGAGTTAGTAACCAAGAGAGATTGATCTTTGGAGGTCATGATGAATCCCATTCGAATCAATTTGTCTTGTTCCTTGATTAATGGCTCAAAGAAAGAATCTAAAGAAGGAAGTTTCCAATCAGCAAAGCTTTCCCACTTGGAATGAAACATAGAGACTTATGCGGAGTACTCAGGACCTAGTTTGCTGAGTATGGAAAAGACATTCTGCTCATCCTTCCACTCTATTCCGTACTGTATGCATTGGAGCACTAGAGACTTGAATTTAGAGAATAATTGCTCAATAGTATCAAAACTGCTGGGATGTAAAGATACCAACTCATTCTCCAGAATGTGTCCCCAAATCTCATATTGTTTGTTAAACAAGCTATCAAGATTCTCCTAGGATTCTCTGGGAGTCCTCAATCCTTCTAGATGGAACAGGAGATATTTGGAAATATAAGTACATAAGTACCTAAATGCTTCATCAAAATGATTTAGGAACTTGTTCTAATCTACTGGTTAATGAGGCTCAGCCTCCCATCCATGTATGATCCTATGGTATCCATGCTCGCGCAAGGCCAACTGCATATCAATCCTCCAATCAAGGTAATTGGAAGTTGTGAGGATCTATGGTTCAGGAGTTTAAGAAATCATAATTTCTCTAGTTGGAAGACTGCAAATAATTCTCACAAGCTACGTAGCACCTATTAATTTCACTGCAATAACACACTAAAACATCTGAATTGTTAGATTCATGCTTTTCCTCTGGGCATGTACATTTTTTCAGGGTCTGTCATGCCCTCTCGGTTGCTTTGAATCAATCCAAAGCTGTCAAATTTTCATAGGAGACTTCTGTGGAAACCCAAGTGCTTCTGATGTTTGATTGGGAGAAACAAGCATGAAACCTACCTAAAAAGGCTCAGATACCATGTTAGAATTTGAATTCCATTTAGACCTTCAAGCAGATAGTTCTAATAATGTTTGTAGTAAAATATGGAGAATGAAGATACAAACTAAACAAGACAAACCACATAGGAATCAGACAAGTATTGCTCAGGACTTTACAGTATCATTCACAATAATAATATCCGATGTTACAATAGTTTACATAGGTAGAGTTCGAATGCATGGGATATGAATTCGAATCCTCCAAGTGGATATGACTATATCTAACTAAATCTCTAACTAAAGGTCTCCCAATCAATATTGGAGTCCAAATAGACAAATCCCTGATGACCAATAACTCCAAAAAATAGTGACAACTAGTTAACTCAGTGCAACTAAGAGTGAGGTAGGTAGGAAAAGCGCTCCTCCCCATGCATCCATCCATTATCCATGCATTGGTAGAGCTAGCTTAACTGACTGTGAACTAACTGAATGTAACTGGGGGATAACTAACACTAACTAGTACTAACACCAACTGACTGAGGTAGGTTGGTGCTAGGACTCCCAGTGGCTCCTAAAATGTAGCGATTGGTCTAGGAGGTGCCCAAACTAATGCATGCACATGCAGTAAGTGGCATTTAAACTCTAGCAGTGTTCCCCACACTCCAGTGACTGGTACATGTGGCACCATTATGCGAAGTGGACCCAATTGTACTAGTGGACCCAATTAATTAATTAAGGTTCCTAAGTTAGGAAATAATTAATCTAATAGACATTTGACCAAGGGAGGATTAATAATCCTAACACATGGTAAGTCGGGTCATTAGTACCCTAATGAATAATATAAAATATTGTTTTGATTCTTCCTAGGTGAAGTTGACCCAAGCAATTTAGTGGGACCAACTTTTTTAGGGTAAAAGTCAATTAACTCAATGTGTATGTTGGTGAAACCCACCAACAAAGCCTCATCAATAGGGTTTCTAACTCTGTTGATGCCCAACCAATGCAATCTCCCTGAGTACCGACCCATATAGGTTTTACCATGCCCAGCAATGTTCGCAGAGTGGAAGAAGTCTCACCTGAGATGTTCAAGGGAGAGCTGTCGAAATCAAGTTTTCAGTAGTGGGGATGGAGGATATGGGGATCCGACAGGGAGACACCATAACTGCTAGATCCAGAGCCTTGCAGTTGACGTTAAGTCATTTTTGTAGAGTGCATCCAGAACTATGCAGAAATTACTGATTCATTTCCACAGCATCATACAGTTGTCACAATATCGCTAATACCGCAGCATTGTTCATAAAACATATCAACTCATAGTGCAACAGAACATAATAGACTTTAAAACAGATTGCATCAATATGGCATAAAGAGATTAAATCACAGTAGCATCATAACAAAATAGGTCGCAACATCATAACAGATTAGATCGTAGCAGTGATAACAGACAAGATTTGTGCAAAAACTGTCATATCATATTAATCTTGTGCAAAGGATCCAAGTTATGATATTCTTCTCCAAAATCGAAGATTGCATACATCAGGAAAAACCCAGATAAATCCTAGATACACAGGAAATTCTTTGAAAACCAGATCACACTATACCTTATGTGATAATTATCCTTTGATGCGATTCTCCTATGATGATCATGATCCTTCTTTTTTCCTCTCTCTCCATCTACTTGCAAAAATAGATATACAAATAGGCTTGCTCCTTTACATTGAGGGTCCACTTATAACTAAATTATAACCGCTAATGACCTATTGCAACAAAACTTGGTCAAATAATATATAAAATATTCAAAGTGGTTATTCTTCCACCCGTCGCACTGATCTGGCCTTGCATGGTATCGTGTGAGCTTGTGCAGCTGCTGTGATGCTGCGCAACTCACTTACCAAAACCCCTGCCAACAGGCCCCCAACATAGTCTTGTGGCTTGTCCTCGAGCCACATCAGGTTAACAAGGTATGTGCTGATGTCTGCGCCTTGAAATCTTCGAATTGCAGCGCAATCTCATGACCCTGAAGCTGGAATTTGTCGATAGTACTCTAATAATTAATCAAATCCTGCTACACTAGGTGCTCTTCTCTGGCCTTGTTTTCGACCATTTTCCTATGCTCTTTCACTTCCTACAGTGTGGCAACTACTTTAATAGCCAACTGTCCATCAATTTCTTGAAATTCATCAAGCTGAGCATGACACTTTTGTTGGCGTTCTTGCGCACAGGCAGCTCTCTGCTGTAGGTCCTTCAATTCTTTGGCCCGTGTGATTTGTACCATCAGTGGCATGGCCCTCAGTGGTGTCTTCAAGGTCATCAGTTGACCTTTAGCTTCTTTCACTTACACATTCAGCTGATCAAGCTGCTCGTCCTGGACAATGCTTTGCCAAAAGTGCGTTGTCGCCTCCATAATGGTTTTGGCCTCTTGCTCCATGCTTTCAAACTGAGTTGTGATGTCTTCAACGGAGGATTTCCTTTCTGCAACCTGCTCCAACGGTGTCGTAGGTTGTACCATGGAATTGAGCATCAGGTTGGTATCCTAAAGTTGAACAATAGTTTTCCCCAATTGCTTGGCCTTTTAGACTAGAGCGAGCTCGATTGTGTTCCCAAAAATGTGCTAGTAGGCTTTGGAAATAGCTTGCTTGACTTCGCCGCACTTGGCACACATCTGCGCCTGTTCAATGATCAGGTGGTATTGTACCTTTTTTAGTTCAATAATCTCTTTAGAAGACTTTTGCTACATATCATCCTGTGTTTCCTTCAAGGCGTTGATCTCTTGCACTTTTTCTTATGCGATCTGCACCTGGATCGGATGCAGCTCATTTGCCTATTTCTGCATCTTCTCTGCTGCGCTCTGTGACTAGACATAGCCCTCCGTCATTTATTTCTATCATTCCACCAAATATAGGGAGACAACATGTTACAACTCCACTAACGCCATAGCAGACAACTTGTTCAGGTACAAAGCCACACTTTGGATCAGTTGCAGCAGCTGATGGACTTCCTCATTTCCCACATCGATCGCAGTCGAGGGAACTTACACGTTCCTAGCTCGATGCTCAGTGACAATTGATGGGATGTCCCACATCATAGGTCTCATAGATTTCTTCCTAGAAACAATAAAAAAAATTGAATCTAATCGATCTCTTACCACACTGAATTCTTCATGGTTTGACTCTCAGATCTCCTTTGTTGCAGCCGTGGATGAGTCAGTGACCGCTTTGATAATCCGCTGCAGTTGGTCCTCCATCCCCAACCTTGTACCACTGCCCAACTAATATTTGTAGAACCATTTGGTGTGAGTCTCCTCCTACATGCATTGTACTACATCCTCAGGGTCTGTCAATGAATCGTTGTCAGAGTCATGAGTACTAAACTCCTTTTGGGTAGGTTCTCCTGGGGCATTCGGTGGCAGCTCCCTAGACAATTCCTCTTGACTCATCGGGTTTCACCACTCTGTTGACCACTCTTGGACAATGGAATCCAATTCTTTTGTTGTGACTTTGAAAGGAAAATGTGGCCACTGTCGGTCGGGGTCCCTCCGTGCCTGAATGTAGATAGAGTGGGGCCCGACGAAAAATCGAAGGATCTGCTGATACTTGGTCGTGTCATAAGGAGATACTTGGGGAACGAAAATGGCTACAATTTTCAATGCTTCCCAATAAACCAAAAAGTGAATGGCACAGTCCACCTATTAACTGGGCTCTTCAACCCACTGTAATTTCTGATACCTTGCACCTCGGCACACCTTTTCTGCATCAACTGTCATCGGTTGATAGTCTTCCGGTTCCATCCAGGAAACTAGCACAATAAGGATCAACAACCAACTATATGAAAATGACCACCCAGTATGAGCAGCAAGCGCATCTTTTAGCAACTGGTTTAGCAAAAATAGAGACCAATTCATTTGCACCCCCTTAGCACACTTCTGGGCGCATGCGACAACACTCGAGTTACATTGGACCAGTCAATTTCCCTGAATGACCTTGCTCGCTAGAATCCTTGTGCTGATGTGCACTTCCTATGAGTTAATGCTATCGATTCCATAAGCACAAACATCATGCTGTAAACCAAAGTGATCCTTCAGCTTCTTGGAAAGCCTTTTGTCAGTACCCCTCCTGTGGATATACTACGCCGGATCTTCCTTGTCCTTCGGCAACCATGTAATTCTCACAATTAAATCTACAGTAATCGAGATGGGTGTATTAAACCACAACGTCCCTCTGTGAAAAAAATCCAACAGTTGCTTCAAACATGCATGGGCTTCATTCAATTGCCCAAAATGAGGCAAATTGATGAGCCCCAATGTAACGTCCTCGACCCTCCAATCGGCGAAGAGGACACTACCGAACCATCACAATCTCTGGGAAAATATCCCCATGAAGATGAACATACATATAATGCTGATATAAAATGCTTAGAACACAAAACATGCTAAGATGCATAATTACTCAACATATAGCGGAAGCAAACATATACATTCTAGCATCAAACAAGTTCAACATTATGATTCATTAGACATTAGACAGTAAATGTAAATGTAGAAGCAAAATGGACAAGAATGCTTATCTGATAAATATCTCGTCCTGCAACCAGCTACATTGCTACAACATTCCACCCAACCATAGGCCAGCATGCTCGTCAATCTCTCAGCAACACTGCCTCCCCTGAGTTGGGCATGATTCCTCAAGTAATAAGGGTCAAAGTAGGCTTACACATAGCCAAGGCACACAAAATAAGCCAATCCCCCATAGTAGGGTGTATTAGGCCATCAAGGATCTAGGAAAGGATAAATGCTAACCTGGTGGCCTCAATGGAGAGCTAAAGACACCTATGCTAGATTTAACCCTAGCCTATAAGACATCCACACACCCAACACTAGGAATCAGTCCTTTCTCTACTTCATAGTCCCTCAGGCCCTGACTTCCCCTTTCCATACTTTTCAATGGTTGTGTAGAAGAAATCCAGGAGTCTCACTCTGTCTGAGTGGCTCCAAACACCAGTTTCTCAAGCATACCCAGCCTCTAATCGTACTCTCAATAGTCCAAAGACCAACCACTGCATACCGTAGTAAAACAAACAATTCACAGCTCTGTGAAGAAGATGAAGACAACAAGATGACAACCCCAAACGAAAAGGTGAACTCAGCTCAAGTCAACAAGATGACTCAGAGTTGTTCTTGGACCTAGCGTGGCCAAAAACACTCAGTAGCAGCCCAAAAAGGTACTTGCATACATAGCAACCCAAAAACCCAGGGAAAGACAATCCCTGAGTTGTTCTTGGCCCTATCATGGCCAAAACAACTCCCCAACAATCTGCAGCACCTACCACTCCGATAAAGGGGAAAACACAGTCAACACAACATGAATGAGGCCACCACCAATGATCCACGAAGAAACCACAGCAAATCCCAATTCACGGAAAGAACAACAGCCCCGGTTCCCAAAGAAGTAATAGGACATTACACAGTCTAGACATAGCCAACAATGTTACAAAACAATGGTCCTTCCTCAACAATGAATCCATGACACATTTTCACAGTCGGCAATGGTGGAGTGAACACAAACTCCCTGGGTCAAATGGAAAGAAGAACATAACCACAGACTGATAATCGGTGTGAGAGACTGAAGGGAGAATCCCCACACAATGGATTGTAATCCATTTTATCTCCACTCTGCATGAGGAAAACGAACAGCCTACGATTTGAGAGAGTGGGAAGGTAGTCAACATCCCACACAGTGCATGAGGAGACCACTCCAAGCTCGTGCATGACTGAACTAGCTGTGGAGGCACGTGGGGGAAAGCCCGCCGCCCACCCCTACCTAGCATTAACTGCCTCAACCAAAACAGGGGTTTAACGTTTGACACATGGATTTTCCCCATGGGGTCCAGGTTTAGCAATCCCTCCCCCCCTTATCCTTAGGAATCATGCCCTTTTCATTAACGTTGCACCGCCTTAGCTGGCTATAGGTTCATTTTAATTAATGTGCATGTTTACATGATGCCAAAACCATTATGTGTTGGATAGCAAATATACCATTGGAAACGATCCCAATTGTCGAAACATAACACAACCAAATCAATGGTGGGGCTTTTTCCTTTAGCTCTTCACCATGATTAATTACAATATATATATCATGTACCTTTTAATTCATATGGGGTCAAAACCAGGGGTATTACAATCCCCTCCCCCTTGGAATAACACCGTCCTCGGTGTTCCAATACATAGGAATACATATACAATTTGCACATCCAAAATTTCAAAATTTTGCAGATTTGTCCCATGTTCAATTACTTACTTTGAACTTTCAGGACCAAGCCCCTCGGCTTCAATGAGCTTCTCCTACTGGTTCTCAGCTTTCGGCTCATCCCCAAGTTGAGGAACTTTGTGGCTACTGCCCTCTTTATGTTCCCTCAATGGGCAGTCCCAGCGTAAATGATGTCCTCCGCATTTCCAACATTTCACTGGCTGCTTCATCTTTACCTACTCAATTTCCCTGGAGTTTTCATGACTGGACCATTTCTTAACGGATCGCTTGGACGAATATCCCATCATTGATCCACTTTGTTTGCCTTTATGGATTGCTCCCAGAAGGATTTTGACCTCCTTTTGAAACCCAATGGAGTCTTGCAAAATCTAGTGGTTCATCTCATTCTACCTTTTTTGTATCTTGAGCATCTCTCCAAGATTCTCTTGGGTCTTGGCAATCATTTGAAGGAGACTTCCAACCAAGTCCAACAGCTTTTGGTCACCTGCCATGATCAATGTGCACCACTGGATTTCACCTTTTTTTTTTCCACCTGTGAAATGCACCATTGAAATTCTGTCAGACCAAGCATAATATAGGCATTAATATCAGTCAATTAATTGCCTAATCGGCATGACAGTCCAAGTCTCGTCAAGGATACTTTCATATTTTTCATGCCTTCCCAACAAGGACATGAGCTCATTCATGTCCATTCTTGGGCAGGGAATTAACTATTCTAGCATTCATAATTTAATTTAAGCAAATAAACACATTCTATTTCCAATCATACATGCATTCAACAATCCTTTGTTTTCACAATGCATAAGTATATATATATATATATATATATATATATAATTAAAAGGCAAGAGAGAGCAGCAAGAGTTTTTCCCCGCTTTGTTTTGTTCCATCCTGGAACCCACACCACCGCTGTGACTTTTCACGCTCTCAGCCTCTTTCACTTCACTGTGAATGATGGACCAATCCCTTTGGGTCATGACACTTAATGTCTCCGGTCTATTTCAAACCTCTCAATCATGGGGCCTCCCTACATGGCTTGTCTCAGCTACTAGGAACTTCACAGTCTCACTAGCACCTTCTTCATTACTACTCATTCTGAGCTCTTCAGGACAATCACATGTCCACATGCACCTCTAGGATACTCTCATAGTCCTCGCTTCCATCGATACCTATATTCAAACATTGAATAAATTCACATGTTTAGTTTATTTTCATCAGTTTTTATCTTTTAAACAAGAGCTTAAAACATCATAACCAAATCATATACACTTGCATATTCATAAGCAACAATTTGCAAAATAATCCAATACTTATCTGTATTTTGTGTTTCCTCGTTGGTCCACAGGATCCTACTTCGCTTTGAAAGCCTTGGGATCGCCTATGAACTTGGATGTCAGGCCATCAGGCAGGATGCATCACAGCATCCTTTTATACATATATCAGGTACAGTCAAGCCAACTTTTAGTTGGGTTTATCAGACCGTCAACAAATCGCCTATACTTATCTCAAAAATACACTTATATCAACAACCAATCATTAGCCAAGCCAACACATTTGGGTTTATCAGGCCATCAACAATAACACATGCACTCATATCAACAATAAACGACCATTTCTAGGTCTCATTTCCAGTAGTGAGTTCTAATTCTGCTAACCCATATCACACAAGAGACCACTCCCTTCTCTGAGTTGATAGTCCCTCAGGAATGTCTCCTTCTCTATGCTCTTTAGTAAAAGGTAGGATGAGCTCAAGCCATTGTGCATTTAGTGTACAACACCAAAATACATCTGTTTAGCCTGACAACATAAGCAATATAAGCATATTCGTTAGCGTTATTGCTCTAAAACTGTAACCACATTTCACATCATTCACTATCAAGTATTGAGACACCAGGAGTGTGTCCATCCCTAGGGTGTAATCAATATTGAAAAACCCTTCCATGATATGGCATCGAAAAAGTGTGCACCCCTTTCTGTTGTGTGCCATGTAGGCCCTATTCATACTTAAGCAATCTACCATAATGGAAATAAAATCAAAACATGCTCTACATAATGAATTTAACAATTGACATATATATTCTTAGCTAGGGTCATAGAACACTTATCCCTTTGCCAAGGTAGTATTCCTTCGTTAAGGAGGAATGGGGGCTCCCTTCTCTGAGTTGACAGTCCCTCGATTTTCCATCCCAATTCCTTTTTAAATTTCATATCCACACATGTCTTACCGACATAATCTATACCATCTCACTCATGTGGCTTATCCAACATGTAGTGCAGATGAGACATTTCCAAAATGTCCAATGGAGTTTCACCCGAAACCCATTTCCAAGATAAGGGAAACCTTCCCATGAATTTTGGCTCCTGCAAGCCATCACACATGATCTTCCTGCAGTGTGTACCCCTGGCACATTCATCAAATAGCCAAATAGTCAATCATTATCTGATAATACCATCCAAATTTGATTGTTCCATAACCGAGCAATGACATTAGTAATTAAATTCAATAGGAATTTGCAACTCTGTCTACTACAGAAATTGATTTGCTTGGAAATGAGGTGATCCTCATTTGTGGGTCCCTTGTAAGAATCACCACTATGCCCATTATAATTTTATGCTTACTAGCATAACATGAATACCCACTTACAATGCGTCCTCCTGACACAATTCTATGCAAGCCAATAGTGATTAGTAGTTGTCAGCATTTTCTCAAATCCGAAATTCACAATCCAATTTTGACAACTCATTATGCATACAAACTATTTTCACAACCATGAGGCTCTCTCATGAGGTTTGGCTCTTTCACATGGTAGATTTCGGCCTTTGTCATGGTCTTTCTCTCATTGCCATGCTCCAAACAATCTACCTGAAACTTGAACTTCAATTAGCCAACACTTGGTAAGTCTGGATGCACATAACCTTTTCATTGCTGCAACCATCACTGAAGCATTTTCAGAATTTATAAAATTCAAACATTTCCAGCTGTTAATCACATCAATATTAGCAAAACTTGTTCACTTTACGCAGTCATTATCATACTTTAAATTACAGGGTACACTCACATCATTTATGCAATTTAAATGAAATGTTTAGATACTCCTTACTTCCCAAGCGTATCATTTGTACCACCTTGCCCTTCCATAGGGCATTTCTGGCAATCAATCGATCATGGCTACCCTCTTCATGCACTTACTATCCTGTATTAATAACAGCTCTTGAAATGGTTTCAGAATTGTCATCAATTCATCATTTCAGGCATTAGTTATTAATAATATCACATGCACTATCTCAATGCATCACAACATTTGCACCCATACTTATGTAATCAGTTACTCACACCCTTCATATGCATCCATTCAATGCATAACTACAAGATAAAAAAAATCCTTTAATGCATATCCACTCAATGCTACCTTGCATTGATTCAGGACAACTATGCATTCAATCATACCATGCATGGCATAACCATGACTACTTCATATAGGACGCATTACTATAATCAAGACCATCAATACTCACTTCCTTTGAGTTACTATGTTCATAACAACACATATAGGCATGACACATTTCTATATGAATGTAGTGTAAAATTCAAATACCCACATGGTATGAGATCTCTTACCTTTACCACTCCATTCAATTTGTCATAATCAAACTCTTACCTTCACGGGTCCTACTTACACCCTTGACATTACCAGTTTGGTTGGTCCTTTGCAAGAGATTGCAGAATTTGCTCACCAACTTTTGATTATGGAATTGTTGCCTTATCCGTTTCTCCATAGGGTTGCTAGTCACATTTGTTAGCATCAACAACATATTCAGCCATGTCCATGTTTTCATTGGTTTTTCCACTAATGTCAACATCAATGCAATAATCATCATTAGTGGCTCATTATAAATGTATAATTCTCACTATTCTTACCAACATGTAATATCCTATGCATGCAAGGCATATCCTCATACATTTCATGTATAAAACTTGTAATCACAGTTAGCAAGATAGGGTTTAAGGAAATTTCCCTTTTCAAGCCCCTCATCCTTGCATGGAACTCCTCTTCCACACAATAGCTGGTTTGACTTCATGACCTTGCTACCTCTAGGCATGTAATTTTCGGATTTGTCCATATTGATAGCAACACATTTCTTTTTCAACCAATTACTAGCACTTTTCTACTCCACATTCATATTATGGTGGCTCTCTCTTGTTCCCTTCTAGATAAGCTTTCCATCGCCTATCCACATGCTTCATTCTGACCTCGGGTGTGAAAACCACATCATTTAAAAAATGATGGCAAAACACACCACTAAATTTTGGTCTGAAATGCGAACTTCAGCCACCTAGAGTTTTTTTTCCTTTTTAGTCCCAAAACTACTGAAAACCCACTGGAACACTAGCTGGAATTTGCTGAAATTATACTGAAAACAATTGAAATTTGCTGAGAAAAAAATTCCACTTTGAAAAACCCAAAAATTTCTTTCTCCCTATCGGGTCTCTTCCCAACTAAGCTTCTGACGTTTCGGTGGTCAAAAGACCTAGCTCATCGGTAGTCTGATAATTTATTTCTCTCTAGCATTTAGGTGGGAAAATTGACTAAACTCCTAATCTGCATCGACGAGAAAATTGACTGTTCATCGTGTCCTCTCTTCTCTAATATTCTGGCATGTCGGCGGCTAGAACATCTAATTTTCTCCGCTGTGTCGACGGGTTTCTCGTCTATCTCTTTCCGGCGTATCGGTTTGTAGTGGTCTACTATTCCAAGGTTTATTGGTGAATCATTGGTCTAATTTCATCTGCCATATTGGGTCCCTAACCATCTATCACTCTGAACTTCATCGGCGATAACATAGACTAACCACTGCATTGGCAGCGAGGTTCCCTACGGATCGGACGTTTAGTCTTTTCGGCTTTCGCAATGGTGGCCCACGATCCTTCTATGTCTTCCGCTACTCATGACTTTGTTGGTGGTCAGAGCGACTAGTCCCTTGTGGCATTGGCACTTAGATGCACTTCTCCTCGGGTGATTATTTCTTTATCTGGCTACAATGGTGGGCAACAGAGTCACTATGGTCTCCGCGGGGCACTTGCCGGTGCTCGGAGCAGTTGTTCATTGCGGCATCGGATGGATAGTTGTCTAGGAAGCCGCAACTGTGGTTCAAATTTTTTGATCGACGATCCAATCCACTGACATTTCCCGATGGTCGATGATCTCATGCCTTAGAGAATTTTTTTTTGAATTTTCTTCTTTCCTTGTCTTCTACCGCATCGATCTCTTCGTCTATCTTTCGTCGATCCGTTCAACTACCTTTCGGAGAAAAATTCCCCTATCTTTCGTCGACTCCATCGACTCCATTTTCTCCTATACATCGCTGATCAAATCAACTATTTGTCGCCGTTGTATCGACGAACTTTAACCATACAGGGCCGACGTTTCGGCCCTTTAGTCCTCATTTCTTTGTCGATCAAATCGACTAATTTTTGTCGTCGAGTCTGCATCAGAGGTTCATCTAGCTAATATTTCCAATGTGTCGACAGCCAAACACATAGAGGATTTTTCGAACCTTATACTCGAACAAAATCTTCAAAATTTTCCTTCTCATCGGTTGTCAGAAGTACCAGTTACTCCGACATCAGCGGTTGAAGCCACTATCCATCACAAGGATAGTCCACTATCCAGTCATAACGGCGGGTGCACAATCAGCTAAATGTTTCTGATGTATTCATCGGCGGTTCCATATTCTAACTTTCGCCGATTGCCGATGGATTCAACACTTAGACAAATTATCCCAAAAATTTTCTCTTTGCCTTTATCGGCGATCCGAACAACTACTCATCGTCGTTGTTTCGGAAATCATTAACCCTACGGAGCCGTCATTTCGGTGATCCCTACAACTAAATGTTACTGATCACTAACGGTCTGCATCGGGTGGTCTTTTCCACAAAAGGGAGTCGACGTTTCGGCGGCCTTTGACTGATCCCCTCCGCAACTGCAGCTACAACTTCCATTGATCTTCGGCGACGACCGATGGGCACTTAGAGAAATTTTCATGAATTTCCTTCCACCGGTCCCTCATTGGGTGTTCTTCCAACTAAGAATTCCGCTGTATTGGAGGTTGTTCCCACTCAGTACTACGATGATCTGACGAGTTTGGCACTTGGAGAATTTTTCAACCAAATTTTCTCAAACTTTTCTGATTTCTGCTAGGCAGAGGCCAACCTGCCACTGCTAGTTGATCTTTCATGGCTCCCTGAGGCCCATGCTACAACTTGTAGGCTCTGCCACTACATTTTCACAATCCATTCTGGCCCAAGCTACAACTAGAGCTCTGATACCATACTGTACCATCCTCGACCCTCCAACCGGAGAAGAGGACGCTACCGAACCATCACAATCTCCTGGCAAATAGCCCCATGAAGATGAACATACATATAATGCTGATATAAAATGCTTAGAACACAAAACATGCTAAGATGTGTAAAACATACAAGGATACGTAATTACCCAACATACAGTAGAAGCAAACATATACATTCCAACATCAAACAAGTTCAACATTATGATTCATTAGACATTAGACAGTAAATGTAAATGTAGAAGAAAAATGGACAAGAATGCTTATCTGATAAATATCTCGTCCCGCAACCAGCTACATCACTGCAATGTTCCACCCAACCATAGGAAAGCATTCATGTCAATCTCTCGAAAATACTACCACCCCCTAGCTAGGCATGATTCATCAAGGAATAAGGGTCAAAGCAGGCTTACACATAGCCAAGGCACATTGTATCAGCCATGCCCCCACAGTAGGGTGTATCAGGCCATCAAGGAGCTAGGAAAGGCTAAATTCTAAGCTGTTGGCCTCAATGTAGAGCTAAGGACGCATACACTAGAGTTAACACTGACCTCTAAGACATCCACACACCCAACACCAGGAATCTATCTTTTCTCTGCTTCACAGTCCCTCAGGCCCTGACTTCCCCTTTCCATACTCTTCAAGGGTTGTGGAGAAGAAATCCAGTAGTCTCACTCTATCTAAGTGGCTCCAAACACCAATTTCTCAAGCATACCCAGCCTCTAATCCTACTCTCAATAGTCCGAAGACCAACCACTGCATACTGCAGTAAAATAAATATTTCACAGCTCTGTGAAGAAGATGAAGACAACAGGGTGACAACACGAAACAAAAAGGTGAACTTAGATCAAGTCAATAAGATGACTTAGATTTGTTCTTGGCCCTAGCATGGCCAAAACAACTCAGTAGCAGCCCAAAAAGGTACTTGCATACACAACAACCCAAAAACCCTGGGAAAGACAATCCATGAATCGTTCTTGGCCCTATCATGGCCAAAAGGAATCCCCAACAATCTGCAGTAGCTACCACTCTAATAAAGGGGAAAACATAGTCAGCACATTGTGAATGAGGCCACCACCAACGATCCATGAAGAAACCACAACAAATCCCAATTCAGGGAAAGAATAATAGCCCCGGTTCCTGAAGAAGTAACAGGACATTACACAGTTCAGACACAGCCATCACCATTACAAAACAATGGTCCTTCCTCAATAATGAAGCCATGACACATTTTCACAGTCGGCAATGATGGAGTGAACACAGAATCCCTATGCGAAATGGAAAGAAGAACATAACCACAGATCGACAATCGGTGTGAGAGAGGGAAGGGAGAACCCCCACACAATGGATTGTAATCCATTTTATCTCCACTCTGCATGAGGAAAATGAATAACCCACGATCCGATAGAGTGGTTAGGTAGTCAGCATCCCAAACAGTGCATGAGGAGACCACTCTAAGCTCGTGTGTGACTGAACCAGCTATGGAGGAGCGTGGGGGAAATCCTGCCACCCACCCATACCCAGCATTAACTGCCTCAACCAAAACATGGGTTTAAGGTTTGACACATGGATTTTCCCCATGGGGTCTAGGTTTAGCAATCCCTCCCCCCCTTATCCTTAGGAATAATTCCCTTTTCATTAACGTTGCGCCGCCTTAGCTGGCTGTAGGTTCATTTTAATTGATGTGCATGTTTACATGATGCCAAAATGATTATGTGCCGGATAGCATGATATACAATCGGCAAAAATCCCAATTTCTGAAATATAACATAACCAAATCGATGGTTAGGATTTTACCTTTAGCTCCTCACCATGATTAATTACAATATATACATCATGTACCTTTTAATGCATCCAGAGTGAAAACCGAGGGTATTACACCCAACAATCCAGATTGATCTAACCCACTCACCCAAGGTTGAGGAATTCACCGAATTGGGGCACTAGGCCCCGTCGGCACTAACTCATAGGGCTCATCCCTAAAATATTTGAGTAACAACAAGTCATGGTATTCAAATTTCAACCTGATAAATGGAGGGATGATGTTGATCGAGCATGTCATCCCTTCTGGCAGTAGCGACAATTTTGGTGGATACTTCTGATTTTTTTACGGCTGCCTCGGCTTGGCTCCCTGACACGTAGAAGCGACATATCCCAAAATTTCATGAACAAAGACACCCCAAGGTGCTGCAAAATCAACAGCTCCTGAGCTCGATGGCCCGGTCTGTGTAGATCCTTCTCCTTGCATTCTCGTCAACATGTGAGTTTTCCTCCTCTGCGGTGGAGTGGGACTGGGCCTCTAAGCCTGCCATTTCTACTTGGGAATGGATGATGAGCCGACTGGAATGCTCATAATTTCTTCTTCAACATTTATGGGACGAATAGGATACTTGTACTCACTTGAAATCTTAATGGCGTCGAGGTCTCTTAGCATGCCTTACGCCCTCAACCTCAAAATGCACTCGACGATGCTAACCTTCAATGCTACAACTCACTCAATTAGCTCAAAACCTACTGCACAATTCACCCTTTTTCTCAATATGCTACTCGCTCAACTGAACAATGCCATCCTCCCACAGCCCGCACGCTTTTTATAGCCACCTCCAACTCAAACTCATCATTGCCAAATCTATGATCACCATTATGACTAAATCTGGTATTAATGACACCAAATCCATCGACAATCCTACTCCTCTAATAGTGGGATCAATCACTAATGCGAGTCACTTCAACAAGTGTCACCAACAAACTATTTAAACTACCTGCATCTATTACTCGATTTGACCAACCCATAGCCCTGCAACTGTCGCAAGTGGCCGACCAGTCATCGCTACAAACTCTAACCTTGTGTAGCCTCTTCCTCAAGGCTCTCCTTGCTGCTCTGAAACAAAATCTTTATTTTTTTTTCACAGCACCTAGAGTAGTGCACATCACCGGACCTGACCTATAGGGCTTCAAGTGACTCCCATTGAAAAGCGTCAGTAAGACTGCACCATCTAATTGTTGTAATTGAACTACACCACCAAAAGTAATGGAATGAATAAGATACAGACCTAACCAGTGCATTTGTAACTTACATGGATGATTTATGAACTTACTGTCATATAACAACATCAAATCTCCTTCCTCCAACTATTTTTTCTTAATGTGGCGATCATGCCATGCCTTATGTCGATCCTTCGCAACCTGTTGGTGGAAGCCATCAATAAAGTGGTCTTCTTCAAGCTGGATCAAATACACAATTTTTTCTTCTAACACTTCTGCATCATCCATGTCTGTCGCTGTGGCAAGGAGAAAACTAGCAACAATGTACTCCATGGGAATGACTGCCTCTTTCCCATAGAACAGATTAAAGGGTGTCTATCCAGTTAGCCATTTACAAGTAGTATGATAGGCCCATATCACTGCTATAATTTTTAGGTCCCAGTCATCACGGTTAGCATTACATACCTTAGTCAGCGCTGATTCCAAGATTTTGTTGAATGCTTCGATGGTCCCATTCTCCTATCGATGGTATGATGTACTCTGCTTATGTTGCACCTGTAACTCCTCAGTTAGTGCTTTTATAGTCCGATTGATGAAGTGACTGCCCTGGTCACTCATAGTAAGATCCTAGGACACCCAAACCATGTCACAATGTTTTCAAAGATGAACCTCGCTGCTATCACAGCGGTACAATCTACAACTAATGTAGCTTCCTCCCACCTAGTTAGATAGTCAGTTGCAGTAATGATGTATTGCGCACTAGTCCGCTTCCCCATCGGATTAATAGGACCCACAAAATCCACAACCCACTTATCAAATGGTTGCAAAGTCACTTGCAGTACCAATGACATCTCATCATGCCATGATGGTTTACCGACACGCTGGCAGATGTCACAGCTCCTTACATAGTCTGCGGCATCATTATGCAATGTAGGCCACCATAGTTCGGCGTGAAACACCTTCCACGCAATAGGCCATCCTCCTTAGTTTCCTCCCACAATTCCTGCATGTGCTTCTTTGAGAATGGGACTCTTCTCATGCGGTAAAATACGTTCTCACAAGATTTCATCCATTACAAGCTTATACAACTGTCCAGCAATTAATTAAAAATCAGAAGCCTTTACTACTAGCTGCTTCTTTTGGCTAGTCGACATGTCCTTCGGGGTGACACCAGTGGCCAAAAATTCAATAATGGGTGCATAGTGATCATCTGCGATGTCAACACAGAACAATTGCGAATCTGGTAATATGCAATCAATATTGGTCTGTTCTTCACCATTCTCAATGCAAGACAGATGATCCGAACGACCGTTCAATCACCCTAGCTTCAAAACTATTTCAAAATCAAACTCCTAGAAGAGTAAGAACCATCGACAGATCTTCCCCCCCAACACAAGCTTATTGACCAGGTATTGCAAAGAAGAATGATCGGTGAACATCTTAAAATGTCCACCCAACAAGTAGTGTCGGAACTTTTTCAATGCATAAACCATCACCAAGCCTTCCCTTTTCGTCGTTGTATAATTTCATTCAGCAAATGACAGATTTCTACTGGCATATGTGATTGGCTGATCTAGGTTGCCCTCACCTAGTTGTGTAAGAACAACCCTGGTGCGATAGAAGAAGCGTTGGCGTGCACATGGAACTCCTTATCCCAATTAGGAACAACCAGTATGGGCGTAGAGGCCATCTTGGCTTTCAAAGTGTCAAAAATTCCTTGACATTCCTGATTCCGTTCATAAGCTACATCCTTCTTTAGTAGTTTCTCCATGGGGGAAGTAATCACAACGTATCCTTTGATAAACTTGCGATAATATCCAATATTCCAAAGTGCAGGCCAAAGCATCTTGACATTCGTTGGTGGTGGTAAACTGAGGATTAGAGGGATATTCTTTGGATCGACCAACAGACCTTCTTTGCAGACTATGTTCCCTAGTAGCATGCTAAATGGTGCACAAAAAATAAATTTTTTAGAGTTCAAGGCGATCTGATGCTGTCGACACCTTTCCAGCATCATTTGTAGGTGTCCAGATGGTCCCTAACTAGTCCATGGATAGTCCAGTCATCCATATACACATGCAAGAACATTTGAATAAAATATTTAAATACAACGACAACTACATGAGAGACTAGGTCTAGTGCATTCTTCATCCCAAACGACATGAATGTATATTGAAAATAGCCCCACTCAGTGACAAATGTAGTCTTATGGAGATCCTCCTTCTCAATCCGGATCTAGTGGTATCTTGAAAAGAAATCTGTGAAAGAATACATCTCCTTGCCACCTACGCCTTGAAGAACTTCGTCTGTAAAAGGGGTCAGGAACGGATCATGTACGCATGCATCATTCAACTTCCTTAGGTTGACGCAAATGTGTATTTCTCCTATCTTTTTATCCTAGACCACCATAGGAATTATCCACTCAGATTCTTATACAAGCTCGATGATCCCAGCATTAAGCATCTAGTCAATCTCATCCTTCACATGGTCCTTGTATCATGGATTCAATCGATACGGCCTCTGTCACACTGATTTGGCATCTGGTTTCAACATGATTTTCATCTCCCCTAGGTCTCCTAAAATTCCCTTCATCTCTAAAAACGATGTCGAAAAAACGTCCTAGAATTCATGTAGCAGGTCCGTGATCTTGGCCATGGTATCCTCGTCATAGTAGTCTCTGACATTGGCAAATTTTGGTTTCTCTACCGACCCAATGTTGACTTTCCAAATCCTTAGCAGCTGACTCATTGAGTCTGTCAGTATGTCTAGGTCTACGGCATCATGGATTCCTTCTGACTCTGGAATATTAACATTCCACAACTCATCGTCATATTTAGGTTCCTGAGACAATTTGTAGCAGGTCATCATGGATTGGATTGAACAATGCACATGGGGATCAACGGGAGAGGTGATAGGGGTGACCTTGAGTACGATGTCGCAGATGATTTGTAAAGCATGGCATACCTCTAGGTTGAAGTCCTAAAAACTAAACATCTACGCAAAAAAAACAGACAACTCCTCCCAAGTGGTGATAGTTATCCGCAACTCTACCACCACATACCAGGATCTCGACATTTCTTCCAGAGTGTGAATGAAAGCATGGACCCATTCATCTCTGGGTCACGACACCCATAAATTCTAACACTTGATTAAATGACTGGTGGGATCATTTTTTCTGTCATATATCCCAACATGATAGACCTCTAAATCACTGAAGCGCACCATCATTAATCTGCGGCACTGTTCCCAGTCAAAGATCATCTGCTTGTGTGTTTCCCACCATCGAGCCGAAGTAGCTTTTAGTGCTACATCAAGAGACAACATCCTTTGGGGTTCAAAAGCTTTCTCTTCAAATTCCTAAAAAAATCTGATAGTCTCGACAGTCCTTCATAAATGGGAAACTTAATAGTTTCAGTTTCAACCCGTTGGAGAGACTGTGTAATCAGCCTGCACTTCCTGAATGATACTTCATGCAACCTATTCTGCCAATTTTCCAGAGCATCATCAGAGTTAGAGGATGTGGAACTTGCACTACACCATCCAAGTTCACCATTGATGGTAGGATGGATATAGTCTTTAGAGATGTTATAAGCATGATCCCAACTTCTCCCGACTTCATCCTTTACAGGTTCAATATATCGCCGTCCCTCCTGAGGGTCCATAGGAGCAATGACCCTAACATACTGGTTTTCAAATGTCATAAATAATTTTTTGAAGTTGATAACCTCCATGATATCATTATCCCATCCAATCCCTAGCAACATGGGATAGGAACCACCATCTTCTACTACTTCTATCACATCAAAGTTAGCATGCGTTTTCATACCTTCAATGTTGACAACCGAGTTTGAAATGCGACGAATGGGCTGAACCTTCACCTGATTTGCTAGTCGCAACTGCACCGACGACCATCCCAATGTTGACTTTCCCATCAATTTCCAGGTTTGCTTGGTCATAATTTTTACATCTGATCCAATATCCATAATGACCGAGTTAACCTCATAATCTCTGATATGGATATTCATCCTCATTTCCTTACCTTTCTTCCTTTTTTGCAAAGTGTTCACTGTAGAATCCTTCACTGTCTTATCTGGGTGGTGCAATAATGTCTCAATCCTAACAAGGGCATGAGGGTCCCTTGCCAGCAATAGACAAATCTCAAAGAAATACCGCAAGGTACCATGCTGTCGTGATGGTCTTGCCTCTACAAATGGATCAAAAGAAAATGGCATATAAATAATTGGTAACTCACCTAGATTTCTCCCAATTTCACTCTTTGCACCAAATAAGGTGTCTTTCTCTATCGCAATATCAAATGCCACCTTTTTCTTTCTAGCAAGTCGAACTTGCTGCCATGGTCCATCGTCTCTAGTTGCTGCACCAGCGCAAGTGATGACATCCTTCATTCGCGGCTTGGCTTGGATTGTTGAAACTATCAGTCCTTTATTCAATTTCAATGGAGGGTTTTGACTCAATGGCTGATTCATCGGCTGCATCAGAGTCTGAGGTGGGTTCTGAATCTTATTTTACGGTGGGACCTGGTTCTACATTATCAGTTGGTACTATACTTGGAACACAAGTTGATTCTGATTCTGCACGTTCTGTAACTGAGGAATATTTCTAGCCTACCATTTTGCAATCAACTAAGGAAAGCTTTCAACATTATGATCGCTGGCTACACAGTATGTACACTGTGCATGAGGGCACTCCCTCTGATAATGCCCAAATACCCCACAGGTGTAACATTGGATTGATTCATGACCTCATCCTCCCCCTTGACTAAATCCTCTTCCTTGACCTATGAACCCTCCGTAGAATCCTCCTCGGACTCCTCCTTGTTGAAACTGTGGTTGGGCCATCTATTGATGTGGTGGGTTTGGTTGCTGCTGGACATAGTGCACGGCTTGAACATATTGTGGCCGATTATACTATAGTCACGGGGTCTGGTTATACTATGGTTGTACCACCATCTGTGGTGGCATTGTAAACTGTTGTTGTACTTGCACAGGGACAAAATGCAATAGAGGTAGTGGTGTATATGACACTTGTGTTGCTGTTTGCACTACTTGTGGCTGCGCTTGCGCTATTCGGGGGTCCTCACCTTTCACAAAATATGAATCATACGTCCTTTCTTGGAGCAAATCATAAGCTCGACAATTTTTATCATCATGTCCTATTGACTGACAACATGTACAGTACAAATTTTCTGCCTTGATAATCATCTTCAGCATGTAATCATAGTTTTCATGTCGATGCCCATAGAACTGACATATGCGACACCATGGTACACCATCACAGCTCAATGGATTCGGGGCTCCTAACAACAAATAATTCTGAAACATCGGACAGGTGTCCTTGGTATGTCCGTCTACATAGAAACAGGTGCACCAAATATCATCACGATATTCCTTTTCCTTTTTGACATCTTGCAGTTGGAGGGTCAAATCAGCCAACTGTGCTTGAATCTAGTTCATTCCATCCATAGATTCTCCTACTGGCGATGCCTCCAATTTCATCACAGTCTCCAGATCCTCGCTCTGTGTCGCAATATTTTGCTGCATAAGTTCCTTTCTGATATGTGGGACAAGCGTGGTGATGAAACCATCCTTGTGTTGAACGTCACTCATCTGAAAACTGACCCGAGCCATCAATGTCTTAAACCACTGATCAAAATCCCAAATCATCTCATTGGGGAACTGTTTGATCTCTTTCAATTCAGTAATATACTGAGCCTCAGAATTTGGCTTCTTGAATTCTTCAAATAACCCTATTTGGATCTCATCCAATGTCTTCACGGTACCTCCCTGAGGAATCCACGTGAATCTCATGAACCATTCCAACGCACGGCCCCTCAGAGTAGTGGCTAGTTGAATTTTATTGACATTATCATCGATAGTTTGTGGGGCGGTCCATATCGTCTCACATAAGAACCAGTACTGCTCTGGATCATCAGTGCCATTTCCATTGAATATCAGTAACTTCATTTCTTCACCCGCCATTCTAGGCCTTCTTTCCTCCTGTTGGTGCTCTATTACTATATTGTTTCTAACACGTCACGCAAGTCAACATAGAGNTGTGGTGGAGTAGTGCGCGGAGGTGTGGGCACATTACTACTGGGGTTCGATCCTGTTGTCCTTCCGGGTGTAACTTGGGTCTGGACCTTCTCCTGTCCTCTACCTCTTCTCTCAAAACCTTTCTCCTCCCCTTGTACAACCACTTGTTTCCTCGGTGACCTTCACATTCTCACCAGAACTCATGCCCATCTACCCCTTACCTTTTCATGCATCTCCCCCTTTTCTCTGTAGTTCCTACATCCTCCACACACCAGAATTCCACTACTCTTGGTCCATCTTTAGAATACCTTTTTCACAGACCAGTTTCTTAATTGACAGCTGCAGCGACAACAATAATCTTCCTCGAGTTCCACTGAAGAAATCCCTTTCTGCTTCACTAAAGGACTTATTGGTGTCGACTGCAAACTCAGTGATGTATCCTTCTAAGATACTATCCAACCACACTTAAACTAGTCGCGATGCCTTATTGTTGGTTTCTTGTAACTCCTGGATCAGCTCCAGGGTCCAGGATGTCAGCTCTCCTCCTTGGAAGTTTGTCTTATTCTTAGTGAAATATTCTATCTATTCCTGCAAGAGGACAAGAAATTCACAAAAGAACCATTCGTGAGGACCGTCGTGGATATACCTATCCAACCAGTTTCCCGTTGACAACTTCAGATTCTGATTTTCAGCTTTAGCAAACTCCCGCAACTTTAGATCAAACCACCCTTTGATCTTCGGTCGAGTTGGATACCAAAACATATCCTCCTCTTAATAGCAACAAAGTCCTAGAAACTGAACCATTTGTTGGCGAAACCCACCAACAAAGACTCGTCGACATGGGTTCTCACTCTATCAATGCCCAACTAGCACAATCTCCCTGAGCACCGACCCAGATAGGTTATACCCTACCCAGCAATGTTTGTGGAGCAGACGAAGTCTCACCCGATATGTTCAAGGGAGAGCTGTCGGAATTGAGTTTCCGATAGTGGGGGTAGAGGATATGGGGATCTGACGGGGAGACACCATAACTGCTAGATCGAGAGCCTTGCAGTCGACCTTAAGTCATTTCCACAACTTGCAAAGTGCATCCAGAACTATGTAGACATTATTGGTTCATTTCCACAGCATCATACAGTAGTCACAATATCGCTAACACCGCAGCATTGTTCATAAAACATATCAACTCATAGTACAACAGAACATAACAAACTTTAAAACAGATCACATCAATATAGCAGAAAGAGATTAAATCATAGCAGGATCGTAACAAAATAGGTCGCAATATCATTGTTAACACCTCTATGTTAAGCAGCTAAAGAAGAGGTGTGATCAAGGAGTGATAAAAGGACACATAAAATTGGCAAAGTTTGATGGTCTTGATTCCATAATTAAAATACCCATTTTGATTAATTTGTTACACAATCTAAAGGTGTAAAATTGTGAGTGTGAAGATCTACAGTTTAAAATGGATCAGCTGGGAAAAGTTGCACAGGAGATAAGTGGTAATGGAAAGTGGAAGTGGTTAACGGGGTATAAACATCAACGGCTATGAAATAAATCGAATTAAATCTATGACTGAGAAACGATCCGCTGAGTAAAGATGCACACTAGAAAAAATAAGAAACACTAGCGGAATACGCACAACCAATCTTGATCCAATGGTTTAGGCAAAAAGTGAAAACTTATCAATGGTCATTGTTAGTTCCAAAAGGAAAAACTGCGAGATGGTTAAAAAGGAAGAGTGGTAGCGGAATGTAAACCATTTTCCACATGGTGACTTGGAGTGAATTTCGCGAAGGAAACAATAAAGGAAAAACCACTTGATGAGAGCTCCAAAAAATTCTGTCATATAAAGGTAAAGTTGACTTAGTTTAAAAAATCATTTCAATTCCGTGCTGTGGGTGAAAGAGAAGGGGACAGTCCACCATCTTTCGAAAGTCAACTTCTACGTATCTACATTTACAGGTAAGCCTTGAAACGCTAAAAATTTGTTCGAAGAATTTTCGCCATTGTTCATTATGGAAAAGGAACAGGGTTTAGGAGTATTATGCAGAGTCTTATATGAGAGAGAAGAATTCATTGTCGATAGGGAAAGAAATGTATGTGACCCTGTTTATCAGTTGGTATTGTATCAGTTTCAATGGAGCAGTTGTGGTAGTTTAATTTGCAAGGGAATGATATTCTAAATATCTGCGGTTCTTTCTCACATTTTTTTGTTGTTGAACAAACCTTACCATTTCCCAAATTTGTCGATTGGTGCGCAAATAGTTATTCTTATTCTGAAAGATTCATTATGAGTCATACCATGTCAAAAATACTTTGTAAGGTTGATGTGAAAACTGTTCACGGGTTACTGATTCTGCCTAATAATTTCCCTAATAGCTCTGAGTCTTTGAATGAACATGCCTCAATCGAAATGTATAAAAATTGCATAACTGAAGTTAGATGCCAATTTCTATCCAATATACTGAAAAGTGGTCAGTCATTAGAAGGCCTTTTTTTCCCATAAAATGTTAACATTTTCAAAAAAGAGGTACAGTTGTTCATGTCCTTGGTCAGTCAAATTCTAGGTTTAGATGATGATATTCATATCAGTGAAGTCGTTTTAGGCTTCTTATTGAGTATAAGTTCAATTGACCCCGAGTCCCATTTAATCCATTGTTTTAATTTGGATGAGTATTTGGCTGAGGTTATCCATGTCCAGTTGGTCGAATTCCCTAAAGTCAAGTTTTTTAGATATCAGTCATACTTACTAAACATGCTGCTGTGTTCTAATGTGTCGGAATTGCAATTCTTGTCCACCATTTTCTCTCCAGATCTTCCAAAACAAATTAACATGTTTGAGTTTGTAAATACAATTATGGCCGAGATTTATAAATTGTTGTTTGATGATGTATTATGAAGGGTGTTAGAAGAAATGAAACTCATGCTACAGTCTTCCTCAGAGGAAAGAATAGGATACTGGTTCTTGTATAAATATTTTACTATTTTGAGGGTGTATGGGTTCACTGGGGAACCATACAGGTTACCTATTTTTCTGACTCCAAGAATATTTGCATTGGAGTTTATGAGGCAAAGATTATGTGTAGAAGAAGAGAATTTTGGGGCGTTCAAAAAGTCTTCCAATGTTAAATATCCTCTTAAAGTTGGTCCTTTTTTTTTCAAAAATAAAAATGCCTTGTTGGTCATAGAAAAGTTGTTAGAAGTTATGGATTTCCAGAAGGAGCAAAGAATCAATTATGATCCACGTCACATTATTTCTTAGAGGAAGCAGTCAAACAAAAATAAACCATTCGATCATTAAATTGTTGAAGGCTTAGATAACATAGCCAATCTATCTTATTTTGAAGAAAATTCAGAAATCGATGAGCATAGGAGAAATGAGTTGACTGCAACGGTTCAAGCACCTAATAATCCCAGAATTTTGAATAAGAGGAGTCTTTCTGAAACTGATGGCATGGATGTGGATGAAAACATTTCACATAAAAATATCAAAACACACCTTCAAGATGATCAAGTTTTAGAACAAATAGTTTTAGAGGATTCAAATAAATTGGTCTTGTTCGCGAAGAAGTTTGTACAGATGCATCGGTATTCCTTCGGAGGAGAAGGTAGCACAGAGCCCAGTTCCTCTTTCAAATCTAGAGCAGAGTTAGTGTCAAGTTATGCTGAAAAACAAATGCAATCATCGGAGGAAACCAGGAATCTGCTTCCTCAAGTTAGAAGTCTAATCAATCCAAAGACATCATTGATTTCTACTCGAGATGCAGAGAGGAATACCTTGAAGTTCGTTGTGGTTAGTGATAAAAAAGTATCTGAAATGGAAGTGAAGTTAGATAAAATTAGTGTCCCCGATAAGATACAATTCCATAAGCAGATTGGAGATGTTATTTATCTTATTTATTACATGCTATTATGAAAGTTAATAAATTGCAGTCTCTTGTAGATAAGATGGAAGTCCAATTGAAGCATGAGAAGGTGGAAAATAAAGCAAATCTAATCCAAATTAAAAAACTGCAGGGAGATGTTGTAAGCTTAGGAACCAAACCAGGAAATGTGCAGACAACCAAAAATATTTTAGAAGAAAAGGACAATACCATTCAGGTATTGAAAAAGAAGCCTTAAAATCCCAAATGTTGAACATGCTCAGTCCCCAGAATTATTTACACTACAGGAAAAAAAAGATAAAGTTTATCAAGAGATGATGGAATACAAAGGCAAATCATTGAAGTTGCAAGAGGAGAGAAACAGATCGGAAGTGGAAAGAGATAAATTGATGGCCCAAATTTTGAAGTTAAAAAGGGATCAGAATGATGAAAAGGAAATTATGGAAGAGCTGATGAGTCGAAATGTTGTTGATACGGATTTATCTCTTGTGAATATTGAAAGACCTTTAAGTGAATTTTCTGCATATGATCTATTAGTTCCTATGTCACAGGTAAGTCTAAGGGATGTGGAGATTAAAGAATTAAAGGAATAAAATGAGAAAATTAAATCAGAATTGGCTAGGAACATTGAGGAGAAGAATAAAACATTGAACGACAAAAGCTAATTACAGAAAAAGTTCAATGAGTTAAAGGAAAAAAGTATAGGAAAATCTCCTCTACAAGGTGCTAAACATTTAATTTGGGATACATTATCTGTGGAAATCACCAAGTTCAGGCACTATTTAAATTTTACTACTCAATTTAGCTACTCAAAGACTGAAGTTGGAAAACGAGACCATGGAAAAGAAGCCTTTAAATATAGCTCACAACGCTTTAAATTTTTTGAATTATTTAACATATCATAAGTTGCAAGACATCAGGATTAAGGACAGAGTAGCAATTGTGCTATGGGCAAAAAAATTTATTAACAAACATTATCTTATGAAAGTGGTGCATGATAAGGCTAATACAATGTCTTTGTAGATAAAGGATTTCAGGCTTGCTTTTAAGGATCTATTTGAGGACGGCCTCCCTTCTTTTTGGGACGACGAAGGAAGGTTATTTTCTCAGAAGAATTATCATAGTTTGCTAGTACAAAATCGCATGGACCATTCCAAGTTTGAAGATTTAGTTAAAGGTTTGAATAGAAAGATCATTGTAGAAAAATTGACAGAGGATTTCGAAATATTGCAAAAGTTTTTTATCATTAGGAGAGGATTGCCCATAGTATCTTATGAAGCTTATGTAAATCTGGAGGTGTCCATTAGAGAGATGACAGAATACGACACCCCAAATGCAGAACAATGGAGGATCATGGAGAGATTTGGGAATACCAAGTACATACTTCATCCTTGAAAACAGGTGTTGCACTTCATGGAGCTGCTTATTCGGGATACTTTGCAAGTCACTAAGTTGGTTATAATCAAACAATCTCTTGTTTTAATTGAAGCATGTAGTTTTTATTCCTAGATATTAGGGATATGGTTACAAAAACTTTAATTAACAGATTATTCGGTTATTAATCTTCTTGGGAAGAAGTTATCTTTGTATATATTTGAATTTATTTGATGTATTGGGGGTTGGAACCCATATGTTTGGACCGATGTTTTTTGAGAAGTTATGATTTTTGAATAAATAACAGTTTCGAATGCTGGATTGATCTTCAAATATTCCTGTGTCATTTATGTTACAGTCTGTGCCTTCTTTCCATGTGATTGTCTTCTAAGTGCTTACCTTCCATTCTGTTTTCTTCATATCTGAACGTAGTGTTTAATAGTTTTAGAATTCATACTTGTTATGCTATGGCTGTTGTATCAGATATTTCACAAATATTTCTGCTAAAGCTGATATGGAATTCATCTTGTGATGCTCTGTATTGATGGATTGTTCATGTTTCTTTCTTATTCTCCTGAAAATCAATGAATGACTATGACTGGATGATTATCTTGCCTTTGTTGGGATTCTATGTATGAAACCTTGCATTATCTTTACCTATTTGACTCCATTTCCCAATGGTTATATTTTTTGTTTCAACCATCTGCATTATTTAAAGTATTGATTCCAATATATGGCCTTGTTAAATTTATATATCAAAGATCCCTCTCCAGAAGAAAAGCCAGTTTCTTTGTAAAGTGGTTTTTACTGTTACCTTGAGATTGACTTTCAAAACCTTAGATATATTTTGAGTGATAACAAATTGGTGCCGTTACCAGGGAACGAAGGTGCAAATCCGCCCTGGGAGGAATGACAAAGTTTATAAAGATTAAGAAAAGATTTCTGTGGGAAAACAAGAATTTTTGTCAGTAAAGAAGGTTGTATATTTTCCCTGGTGATTCCAGTTTTAAAATTATTTCAAGATTTCAAAGGACATCCTGGCTTCGAAAAGACATACACGAGGTAATGCTAATACTGAAGTTTTACGAAGTTTGTAGGATCCAGAAAAATTATTTAAGAAAAAGGACAAAGAAAAAGTAGACTCTTTCTCTATTTGGTGGATCATCTTCTCAAAATTTTCATAGCATCTTTGATAAAAAAATGGGAAATTAATAATGAAAAGGGTTTGTTGAAATCTAAATCTGAGTCTGATCTTGAAAATGTTGAATTCAACCCTCGGAGATTAGAATCTTATTTACTTGATTCCCTTTGGAGAGATCTTCAACAGTCTACAAAAGTTGAAGAAGCACCTATTATTCAAAATATTCAAAATTCCCCAGTCCCTCCAATTCCACCTAGACCAATGGCAACTAGTTGCTCCTTTATGTTTACTTGGTGTATTGCATGATCTTCCCCAAAATTATTCTCAGAGAATTTCATTATTTGATGGAGAAGGAGGCATAATAGCAAAGTAGCATGTAGCTAAATTTGAATATTTTGTCGACTTGGAGGAATTCAATTATATGGACGTTAAAATATAGTTGTTTGCTCAAAGTTTATCAGGGGAAGCAAAGAAATGGTTTAAATATTTTCCAGCTACATCTATCCTGACCTTTCAAGCTTTCCAGAATGCATTTCTAGAAAGGTGGGATGACAAACAGAGCCCTTTGCAGCTTTTGTCCCAATATAATAGTCTTAAGAAAGGAGTTTTGAATCTGTTCATGAATTTTCAAGCAGGTTTATGAGAGTTTATAATTCCATTCCAGAAGATATAAAACCTTCTACAGTTGCTTCCAAACTTCATTATGCTGGGGCCTTTGATAATGATTTTTCTTTTTCATTAAGGGAGAGAAAATCAACAAGTCTTCCGGCCATGTTCAGAGATGCTTTAGAAGTGGAAGAAAACATGATGGCGAGTGGAAAGATGAAACAAAGAGACATTGATAGGAGGAAAACAAGAGAAGAAAATATGCCTTCTACTTCTTCTTCAACTACTAATATTAAATTTGAAATGATGTTGAAGATAATGGAGAAGTTAATGGATAGATTAACTGTGGACAATAGATCATTCAATAGAGAACAAGATGATCCTCAAATAAAAGATATGAATTTTAGAAGGCCAAATCCTCCTATGCCTCCAAAAAACAGGAAAAGAGGTATGAGAAACCCAAGGAATCAAGAAGAGCAACAGATTCGACCACCTTTCCCTGAGAATTATGTTGCAGATGAATAAGATCCTGTTGAGAATGAAATTCATCTTTTTGGGGAATTATATTAAGAGATATATCTTACTAAGGAAGAACATCACATGTTTGCACAGGAAGATGGAAATGAAGATTTTGAAAGGGAGTCAAAGAAATATCATAGGGGTTATTTACATGCTATGGATGATGTACAAAGGAAGATCAGATTGAGAAACAAAGAGGTTGTTGTAAATAAAGGGAGGCTAAATTCAAACCATCCTTCTACTAGTTCATTAAATACAGAAAAAGGAAAGGAAATACAAAAAGATCCTATTGTAAATAAAGAAGTTGAGAATAAAATAGAAAAAACAAAAGGAACAAAACAAGTGGTACCAGTAGATGTAGAGAAAGTTAATTCTATTTTCAATTTGCAGAATGAACTTTCTAAGTTGAAAGTCTCTGTTCCTTTTAATGAGTTGTTGATAAATAATGAGTACATGGATACGATAACAAGGATGGTTAAAGGTCAAGGAGAATTCCAGTCTGGCATTTTAGAATTGACAGATGATAATCCTACTATTTCATTTGGGTCAAAAGTTGAAAGTATATATGATGATGAAGTTCCTCCTTTTTATTTGAGTTTGAATGTGCATGATATGGTGGTACATAATGCAATGTTAGATTCAGGTGCATCACATAATCTAATTCCAAAAGGAGTAGTTGAAATTTTGGGACTAGAAGTGACAAGACCTTATAAAGATTTGTATTCTTTTGATTCCAGGAGGGTGAGGTGTCTTGGTCTAATTAAAGATATGGTAGTAACTTTGAATAAATTTCCAGCTAAAACAATAGTAATGGATGATGTAGTGGTAGACATTCCACCAAAATTTGGAGTGTTGTTATCAAGGTCTTGGACTTCAAAGTTGAAGGGTAGCTTACAAATGGACATGTAATACGCCACTATTCCTATCCAAGATGGGAGTAGGAGGTTGTATAGTGAGAAAAGAACTCCCTATGTAGTGAGCAGTCAGGATATACATGAAATTAATCATATATATGCTGTCGATACTGATTTGGGTTCTTCTATTTTCTTTAAGGATACTGTCCTGTGTTATTTGGAGTCTACATTGCAAATGAAATATGAAAAGAATAAAGAAGGAGTGATAGAACAAAATTCTTTGGAAAAGAAACAGAAAATAGATGGTTTGTGGACTATGTATTTTGATGGATCTGTGGCAAAGGTTGGCGCTGGTGCTAGTGAATATATAATTTCCCCTATCAGATATTTTAAAGCTTTATCATATAATTTAACATTTGAATGCACGAATAATGTGGCTAAATATGAAGCTTTTTTATTTGGGTTGCATGCATTGAAAGATCTAGGAGCACAAAGGATAAGAGTTTTGGGAGATTCAAAGCTTGTGATAAATCAAGTAAATGATATTTATCAAACCAAAAATCCCTGGATGAGAGGTTATAGAAATGAGGTATGGGATATGATTGGTAACTATTTTATAAAATGTACTATTTATGCCAGAAATTGTTCCCAGACTACAAGTGAACAAGTCAACATAAACTCAAATATCTCAATAAAACAAAACAGGTTTTTTAGGGTTTTTAAAGGTTTTTTGGTTTTGAAGTTTGATGACAAGAGGGAATGCATTCATAACCCAAATAAAACTAAATCACAAGCATAGAAAAACTGATATGCATAACATAATAACCATATATCCAAAGAAAACAACACTAAGATTCATCCACAAATGGCAAGCACTACAAGTATAAAAACTTTAAACCAACAATGAAATTACCAACTGAGTAGCTAAAACAAGCTATAAATGAAGCCAGAGAACAAACTAAAGGGTAAATAGAGCATGTATTTCATAATTAGTCTTTCAAATACACATAAGAGTCATTTACTTAGCTTATGAACAAGTCTAAAGACCTCCTCTTGCCAGCCAAAAATTGAACACTTAGTTCTCTTTGTGACATACATTAATACTATCCTTCCAAAATTGGTTTAGGACTAAACCATAACTGCTTTTTAGCCTACTCATCGAAATAGTTCTATCTAAATAATAATTACAAAAATGAAATATCCTTGAAAACATAACTAATAACTGATTGTGTTAACAAGCTTCACAAATCTTTAGATAATTCAGCTAACAAGGCTATCCCTTCTAGGGCTTGGGCCTTTCTTCTAGCCTTTAGTTGCTCTGCTTCCATATTTTCCATCTTTCTAGCGAGTTCTTCATTTTGCTGCTGTAGATATTTGATGGTTCATTTCAACATTGTAAATTGAGACTATTATTCCTCTTCCTTTTCAATGCCTCTTTTGAGACTGCAATCAGCTCTTGATAGTGGCTATTCACCTCATCCAAATCTTCTCTGAGTCTTTTATTTGCCATGACCAAGGCATCATTTGTCTCTTGCATATATTCCACCTAATATTTGTACTGTTTTACAGTTCTCTGTAAATTCTCTTTTTCTGAATCAAATGCTTTATTTCCTGCTGTACTTTGCATCTCATTTGGAAGCCATGGAATGTTTAGTCTCCTATAGATTTCTTCATCTGCTGGCAACAATTCTGTAGGAGTTTCTGGAAAACTTAGGTTTTCAAGTCTCGGATTCACAGGGAACATTTTCCTCAACTGTCACCTTCTTTTCTGAGTGAGAAGCCTTTATCTTACCTTCTTGCTGTTCCTGCAACAATTGACTTCGTATCTCTAGAAAAATATCAGACAATTTAGTCTCAGTAAGGGCAGACCCTCTTTCTGATTCCGTTAGCCTTTTTCCTTTACTGTCACCCTTATCAACATCTAATTTTCCATCAAATGAGGAGTCCTCTATCACTGTTACTTCTTCTTTATTCAATTTATGGTTTAGCAATTTCTTCATATTCAGCTTGAGCTTGTTTTTAGGTCTAGTCTTGGGTCTCCACACAGGAGCAAGTTCCCCTAACATTTTGAAATTTTTTCCCTAATGAGTGACTGAGGCAAATTCAATAACTTTTAGTTTATTTTTCTTTGGTACTGCTATCTCGTCTTCCTGACTGTCACGGGGTCGTCACCTAAGGACCAATACGATATCACGTCTGTTCATATTGGGGGGGTTAAAATTAAAAAATTAAAAATTAATATATTGGAGGTATATTAGGGGTATTTAGGGTTTTTTTTACTATTTAAATACCCAATATGCTGGGGTATTTTTTATTCAACATTTTCACCTGAGAGCTTCACTAGTCCTGCCTCTGCCTGCGATGCCTGTGCGCTTCACCAGTCCTCTGCCTGCGATGCCGGTGCGCTTCACCAGTCCTGCCTCTTCCTGCGATGCATGTGCGCTTCACAAAAGCTAAGAAGATGTTGCAGAGGGCGTTTATTCACCGTAGCAGCGTTTTTTGGAAAACGAGGGCGTCTATTCACCGGTTTGTGGTCGTGGGTTTGTGGCACGTTTGTGGTGGGTTTCTCTGGTGCTGGAGGAGGCACTTTGGAGAGCCATTGCATCTCATTCTTGGAGGTATGCTATAGTGTGTTTAATATTTGATTCCTAAACTCTCCATCCTTACTATCATAGTGATTCAGACTTCTTTGCACCCTCTGAAATGAGGGCTTGATCCGATTTCCCCGTCCTCTCCTCGCTTGGGTCCTTGCATCTAGGGAAATTTTCATAAACTGCTAAATTAGGTTGAAGATGAGTGTCAAGCTAGCATGCATTACTCGCAAGAGAAAGTGCTTTACTTTCGTTTTTCTTTGCAATTTCTAGAAGTTCTTCCACTGCAACTATCCCTAGCCCGTGCTATCTCCATCACAGAAGAAAGGATAAAGCTTATTTCGTGGTGAAGGCCCTGGTCTTACTCTGACTATTCATTTTATATATTAGAAAATACCCTGCTGGGATCTTTGCTGTGATTGAATATTCACCCAGATGGCATTTAGATTGATGACTCGAACTGAAACACATACCCAAGGTCTGGCTGAGCTCTAACATTGAAATGCATCTGTGCACCATCCAGCTTAGATTTTCCAATTGAAACCCATTCACAAAATGGTTTAACATATAAGAAATCCTTTGGCTTCGCCCTTGATAACACAAGAGTAATAAAAGTGAATAACAGCCGCCATATTAGTTTTTACAGGGCCTTTGAGCCATGTTAGTTTTTACAGTTATGAGGTTTTAGTTTTCTTAGGGCTGAGGTTTATTCGGGCTATTCTATTTAGGGCTATTAGAGTCATATATTTAGATGAGGCTGTGGAAAGCCCATGATTCCTTAGGTGGTGGGGGCATTACGAAGGTAAGGCTACTGCGCAGAAGGAGGTGTATTTGGTCAGTCCTTTAGTTCAGCCAGTGCAAGACTAAACAAGATTGAATTTTAGGCAATTGGTGAGACACACTGTGGAAAATAATGGCCTTTTCATTGGCGCCCTCAAGGTCCAGAGGGACTCTAAATTTCCCCAACAGCTTTCCTAGAGCCACACCACAGGTTGATCCCTGTCTTCCAGTATATACTACAATCTCCAAGCATGGTTTTGAGTACCCCAAACAAGAAGAAGACAACTTCTTCAAATCAATCTGCTCAAGATGGAAGCTGGCCGAGATGTTATGAACATCTGGGTCAGATGACCTTGGGGAAATCAGGGGGGCTACTACAGTCTGAGGGGGAAGATTAGGCAGTCTGATCTCACAAAAGCACGAAGAAGTAATAGGATGGACACCTGTTCTGGTAGGCTTCGATGAGACTAGGGTTCTCAGTGCCAACCCTCCAACCAAAACCTTCACAAATGAGCAAGGTTCCATTGTTATCTTCTGAGCTCTCAATGCATTCCCCACAACACCCAAGAAGGCCTGATATTGTACTCAGACTTCCATTGACCTGTTGAGCTTTGAATACATTATTTGCACTGCTGAAACAGGCCACTCCTCACCCTTCCAATTCCTTCAAAGTATCCAAACAGGCCAGTGTTGGGCTCTCAATGCAATCCCTGTAAATACCCAAATAGGCCTCTTAAACACAGCTAGGCTGCTTTAAATGCAATCCCCAAACAAAAAGAACGCTCCTGTCCTCAGCACTCCAGTGATGCACACTAAAAATCCTGCAACTACCAAAAATGGGACCTTACTGCAGTGGGGCTCCTACTGTTATCATGGGTTGTGATTGCAATCTCTGAAATACCCAATTGAGCCTCCACCACAGAGAGAGCACAAACAGAGCCCAAAATGAAGCCTACGATTAGCTTCCTGTTATTGCTTATAATTATGATTAGCTTCCTATTATCTCCTTATCCAGTTTTGAGACATGTTTGAGCAAAATCTTATCTAGACCTCCCCCACCATTTTCATCATGGTAATTTTTCTTTCTTTGTACTCGCTCAACAACATCTGAGGCAGTCTTCATGGGAAGAATCTCTTGTTCAAGATCAGTCATATCCTTTAGTGGAATAGTGCTGAGGTTACTACCAGATAC
>LPNX010298308.1:0-17809 GCA_001517045.1 Pseudotsuga menziesii
ATTACCCCTAAATCACCCTCTCTCCCCCTAACCTACCTTACACTCTCTACCCAAAACCACACCCTCCCCCCTCTCTTTCTCTCTCCTACTTCCCCTTACAGTAACTATCTCTCTCTCTACCCCTCTCACTCTTTGTCTCTCCTAATCACCCTCTCCCCCTCTGTCTCTCTAAAACAACCCCATACACATTCTTCTCGCTAACTACCCTAATTCTCCCTAAGCCCCTACACCCCAACCTTGATCTCTATCTATTTATTTCTCTCAACCCCCCTTCCCCCCCTTACCCTTAAGGTAAATTTGAATTTTACCAAAACACATACGTGTTTTGTAGAGATAAAACACACATGTGTTTTGTAGAGATAAAACACGTATGTGTTTTGGTTTTCATGCAACCCAAATAGCCAAGAAAGGAAATTTTGAATTTAAAAGAAACACGCTCTTGTTTCTTAGCACCAAGACTGAGGCTTGTCACTTGTATGGGTGTCATCACTCTTCCTATGTGTCTACTTTAGACCTAGCTTCATGTTAACCAAACCCGTGGTATGGAATATGGTAAACCATAGCTAATTAGGCATCTCACCATTTTTCGCAATATGATTGTGTTTTACCCCTCATCGTCATACACTGCACACAATAAATTTTTTTATGAAAGTTAGGCAGAAATAACAATTTTTTTGCACACTCAAAATATGTAATTTTTTGAAAAAATATTATAATTTTCTATTTTTTTCTTATTTTACTTGTGTCATGACTCAACTCAAAAAACACACTATTAGTGTTTCATCCATAACTCTTCAATTTCTCAACCATTTTGCAAAAAGAATTGATGGTGCACTAAAGGACACCGACCTCTACATGCTATAAAAAATATGTTTTGAAATAATTGCATTAAGACCTTCAAAGGTTGCACCCACACTTGGCATACTATTTTCATGGTTCGATCACTTAGATACTTGAAAAAAAATTAATATTTTTAGGGGAAAAATAGCGGTGCAAGTTAGTACTAGTTGTTCTCTATATCTCTACCAGGTTTTGTAAGTTGATTCTATCATTTAGGCACTCAAAGGATGCACCCACAAAAGCATATACCTTATAATTTGTCCCAAAAATAAAAATTCCCTATTAAAAATGAAGAACATTTTCAATAGAAAAAAACTATATATTTGGAAAGGTCATTGAGTTTCCTACATTTCATCTTTTCAACTCATCACAAGATTCATTGTGTATGTGTCTCAAAATATCCATGTAAGCTGAGGGATGCCTGCTTTTTCAGTTTTCTAATGCATCTAGCGTGTCAAAAGAGACTCTCATTAGCTTGCACACACTCTGAGCCTAGACTTATTTCCTAGCTCAGAGATATTTATGGATTGAGAAAGATACTTCTCATTGTTTTATTGAGATAAAAATGCACTCCCCTAACCACTAAATTGTGCACATGTGATGTATATCTAGATATAATATTTCAATTTCAATTACAATATAGTGCACTCCCCTAAAAAGTAAATCGTACACATGTGGTGCGTATCTATATAATACTTCAAATTTCTTGCAATATTAACTTTTAGGCTTCATTTGAGAATGTTGATATAGGTTCCAAATCTATAAAACATAGAAGAAAAACATGAAGAGAAACATCCAATATAAAAATAGTTTTATTGGTTGCGGTTTTCAAATCTCTATTTTCAATATTGGCATTGACATCGAAATACATTCAAATCCTTTGATTATATATATAATTTTGGTTTTATATAAAAACAATCATTAAAAGTCACTCTTAGAATACATATTAAACTTATTAAAAAAATTAATCTCAACTCATTTAAAAAAATAGTATAATTAATTAAGAAAAGTACTCACATGATTGTTCATTGTTATCTTTTTATCTCTCGAAAGTCCTTTTATACCTTTATGTTTAAGAGAACATTATATACCTCTACATTTAGGAATCCATTGGGTCAACTTATTTTGACTACTATGTTTAGAAAATAAATTTTTATTTTTATTTTTATTACAATTATTAACTTTTATTAAAATTAATTTTGTATTATTGAATTGTTGAAGTGTAAGAAAAATTAATAAAATGAACTAATTGTTTTAGTTTAGAATTGTATTTCCATGTTAGTAAAATTTAGAAAGTTGTTTTAAATTTGTATAGTCTTAACGGGTTAAAGGTAGGAAGGCTAATATTGTTTCAAATATTTTGAAGTTATTGTTTAATGTAGGCATATGCAAGACATTTTAAGAGAAAGTGTTTTTGGTCCTTTGCCTTCTTAGTATCACAGAGAAAACAAATTCTTTCATCCCACAATCTTTTAGGAGTTATTCACCACATTGTTTCATTGAAGATTTTGTAAGAATTAGTTATTATTTTAGTAATATTATTTTTCTTCTTTACACATTTTATAATAAAAAATAAAATTGATCTTCTAGATTATGGTTAGCAACCCCTTTATGGTATCTTAATTTTCATAATGTGCTGCACTACAAGTTCTTCTTAAATTCAAATGTAATATTATTAATGCTATCAATATTTTACCAAGTGACCTCCTCCTTTGGAGTTTGAAGCAATCTTAGAAAACCTCATCTTTCATGCTAGTTATACTATACTTGTATAAAGGTACCTAGTCATAACTATAATTCCAATGGAGTAAAGATTAACTTCTTTGAAGATAAGAAATAATGTAATGCTTTTAATTGTAATGATATAAAACACTTTTGGATTTGTTCAACCATTCTCCATGAATATCTAGACTCTAGAAATGTTGCAACCCCAAACTTCACATACATATATGATAACATCAAAATAGGCTTTCCACCCTCAAATAATTATTTTCTCAATGTTATAGTTTAAGTTAAGCTTGTGATGAAGGTTGACTTGAATACATAAAATGCACTAATTTAAAATTGTTTCAACATCAAAATATGTTTTCCACCCTCAATTAATTATTTTATCAATGTTATAGTTTGAGTTAAGTTTGTGAAGAAAATTGACTCCCAAAATATAAAATACTTTAATTTAAAATGGTTTTCAGCATCAAATTAGCTTTGCACCATGAATCAATTGTTTTCCCCCCTCAATTAAATATTTTATCAATGTTATAGTTTGAGTTCAGTTTGAAGAAAAATGACTCCAAAAATATAAAATACATTAATTTAAAACACTTTTCAACATCAAAATAAGCTTTGCATCACCAATCAATCAATTTTTCACTGTTATTGTTTAAGTTAAACTATTGATGAAAATTGACTCTAAAATAATAGTAAGAAGTAACTTCTTCTAAATTATTATTATTATTTTTTTACACAAAATTAAAGTAATTGAATTAATTAAATTTAATTATTATCATTTTTGTTTTATTAATATATCATCTTATACTCAAACAAATATATATATATTATTTTAAAATTTTACATATATATTATATATTTTTTTATAATGACTTTAATATTATATATATACATGTTATATGGTTGAAATTATACAGTTATAATATATATATACGAATAATATGTATTTTACATATACGAAAAAATTGATTTTGATTATAATATTCTTACATATCGGTCATCTTATATTTTTATGAAAAATATTTGTCATAAATAGTTTTTGACAATATATACATACAAAGTCTTAAAAAAATAACATTATTTGAAGTTACAAGAAAAAGACACGGTTTATTTGGCACAGTTTTGACACATGTACATATTATATTCACAATTAAATTTAAAAACATTATACATAAAACCATTTTTCATCTTCGGCTCTTAACATGTTGTCTTACCAATTTTGTTGGATGGCCTTTCATGCCAGCCATTATATGCAACAACGCCCAAGGGTATCTCCTATTTTGGACGCTACAAGGGACACCCACAATATAGCTTTGTAGTTTTTAGTAAATAATATAAATATTTAATAAATTCCAATGCACAAAACAAAAACAATAAGCAGTAATGTAATTATTTCATTAAAATGAATATATTAAGCATGATCATTACAATTACTACACTATAAATTTGGAAGAAATTGTAAACACAATAAAAATTTGATTATATGAATCACAATACATTGAGAAGCAAAAGGCAATCACATTATTTCTTTCTATGACTGCAATCACATGAAATTTGCAGTGTTATTGGGATTGACACAGCGTAAAAGACAAACTCCACTGTTCCTTGCATTTTAACCATAGTGTAATTTTGGGGACGATCGAGGTGAAGGCCACTTCGCCTATCCATTATATTTGTTAACTTTAACTGTTCAGCGCTATTATTTAAAATTAATATAAATAAAACAAATTGATAAAAGGTTCGGTTATCAGGGAAAGGTTAAGGTGCATCTTCAAAGAATGCGGAGCCATATCTAATCTATAACCTCTTCCAATTCCCGTCGCTCTATAACCTCTTCCAATTCCCATCGCTACCGAGTGTAATTTGTAATCACAAATGGAATACTGAATATTCTGCTGATGCTGCTGGCCAGTATGAGGGGAGGAACACGGATGATTCCAAATTTCCGAGTGATGATGACTCCGATTCCAGTCTTGATTTCGAGTTTCCGGGTGATGGTCCTACCCCTTGATCCTAACCCTCGGAAGAGATGGTTCAAAGTCTTCTTTATGTTACACGTAGCAACTCTTCTTGTTAAATCCTGACATCCGCTCTCAGGAACGACGAGAGAGTGACTAAGCCGAAAAGGTGGCCTTCCAAGATGCATTCCTTCGTTTCATCGCGCCCTCATTAGAAGGAGAGATGAGAAATGAGAAAGCGGATAAACTCCAATCCCCGATACCATACGTTTGTCTCACTTATTGAACTGGATCAATTTCCAAATTTTTAATTTTGCCATATATCTTAAGTATATACATAAAAAAATAATTATTCAAATAAATCATGCCAAGTATATATCAACAAAGAAAATTCGCCTTATTTAACTAAGCCATTAGATAAGGTTATAATAACAAACCACCATTAAATACTATACCCGTAAAACTTAAAACTGGTTCATAGCAGTGAAGCCATACAATATTTATAAAACAACAAATAAAAAATATAATAACCCAGAAAACAAAAACAAAAAATCTAACTGCAGGTTCTGGACGGCAATGGCTACTAAGTGAATGCGGTTCTCGACAACAATCGCTGCTAAGCAAATGCCGTTTGTTTTATCGCAAAACACTAAAAAAAATCTCCAACCGTTCTCATCCATTAAAACAATTTTGCATCTTTTGACATCTTTTAAAAATTTCAGCCCCACATGTTAGTTTTCTGCTCGGATTCAAAATGGCAAGGATTCAAATTTGACCGCTCGGATTCAAATTTTCCCACTCGGTAGATTTGAATTTTCTTTACTATTCCCAAATTAGGGTATTCCAAAATAATTGAGCGGTTGATGAATCTATGAAAATGTCAGGCAAGGTTGTATTAACTGGAATTGACATCAACAACAATGCGCGATGGGACAACTTGAAGTGTAGTGAGAGGTTTCCAACGCATCCGACTTTCCGGTTGCGGAGCTAATAACTGTTGTCCAGCGCTATCCATGGATGCCATACTCATCCCATAGATGATGGATGGTCCTGACACCCGACAGGCTCGCCTTAAAGACGAGTCTGTCCAGTAAATAAGGCTCGCCCTGACTCAAATACCAACGACCAATTACCCCCACAACAACATTTTTAATGCTGCACCCATTTTCAATAATCATCCTAAAATAGATCCAAGTGGGTCCCATTATGATTAATAGAAGTTGAGATCAGTGCAAACTCTGGATAACAAACATTCCAAAATTTCCAAGATATATATACGTGTTGCTCCTGAAGAAAGTTCACGGATGTAAGGACAACATTATTTGGTCTGAATTAATTAAGATCGATAGTTTTCTTGTCAAAAGATCCGAGCTTTATAAGCCAATTATACCTACTGGGAGAACAATCATCTGTCATTTACGTACTACACCCTGCTGTTGTTCTTTCACTCCATTTATTCTTTATTTTGCGTGAAAATCGCTTACGAATCTTATGGCGGCGGTTGAGACGGCGGTGGCGTTTGCATAAAATTTGCGGATTACGTAAAATTTGCATAATCAAGCAGACTGAATCCACTGCCGGTCACTTAATTGCATTACGTAACGTGCAAGGCTCTGTCGTACTCACAATTTATGGCACGTAATTGATACTCTAACTCAACCTGCTACGAATTTCATTTCAACAATCATAGCGCCACCGTAATTTGGTAGGCAGTAAGTTAAACTCTCGACCATTTGTACTTAAAATTTTGCAGAAATAGTTTAAAGGGTAGATTCAGTGATTGGAATTACATAAATTGGATGCTCCAAGGATAATTGATAATTGAGGATGTTAAATTCATTTCTGTAATAAAAATTACAATTTTAACACTAAACAACAAAAAAAAATCATGTTGCCCAATTCCAACCAAACTCTTCTAAAAATGCAAATAATCTACAAATTAGCCAACTCCATTTGGTAGTTCCTCTTCATAAGTCAACATTGAACAATTTCTCCCAAGATCAAAAGCTAGATCGATAATGAGTAGAGGGTACTTTAGAAAATAATAGATTTCTGGTCAGAATTTGGCCGACAATAAGTATGAAATATTTCATTGTGCACTGTGCACTATAAAATCTAAAACTACAAATAAGTTAGCATAACAATATTTGGGAGAACACAAATCTCGCAATGTTACTTTGTCAGCCAGTTATGTCAATTGTGAAATAAAGCTGTAAATGTAAATGGGTAGTTGATCATAAGCAAGACTGCAAAACTTATTTAACCATTAGAGTCTTCATTTTTCACTAGACAAATGGGAAAGAGCTCTTGCATGCTCTCATGACGGCCTTCCCCACATTCCTCTGGTTGGATGCTCTCATTGGACGGCCTTCCCGAATCCCACACATTCTTGGGAGGAAAGAGGGTGGGTGCAAGTTCTTATTTATAACACATGCATTTGATTGACTTGCTACAATGGTTTCTAATGCACATGTTTCGAGTGAAAATGCGATTGCTGCTTTGGCAAAGAGAATTATAAGGGCTAGCTAAATTCTCATCTTATGCTCTTTTCATTTCAAAACAATAACCCTATCATGGACCTCTCTGTATTGGCAATTTTCTATTAGTTTAAGAAGTATGCCAACAATTTTTTTTTAAATTATACCAATTCAAACACTTTAATTATGATGCAATGGTAACTACGATTTAACCACTTCAATTATGATTCAATGGTAACTATGGTTCAAATTAAAGGAAGATTTTCCAAAAAAAAAGAAAAATTAGCTCGTTCTTCAAGAGAAAACACTACACAAAAAAACACAATACAATAGCTAGAGGAGGAGGTTACAATTCTGCTCAATTATACACAATTTGTTGTAAAATATATTTTCAATTATGCGTATTGCATGAAGAAATTATTTAAGACATAGCACAACATACCTGCAAGGCATCACCACCATTGGAAGGCTTCCTTAGACAAATAAGTTCATATACTATGTTTCCATGGACATCATAAAATATTTTTGTTCACAAATATTGCATGAATATGCATACACATTAAACCTGGGCTATTTTGAAAGATTTGAACTCCTCCATGTTCGCCTCCAAGTTGAGTGCATAAATCAATGTCATTTCTCCTTAAGATAAGAGTGCGGACTACGACAAATTATTCTCTCACAGGTTATCTGCTCCTTTATTACACAAAGATGGCAAGATGGCAAGATCTCTCCAAAATGCAATTGTCACAAGTGAATGGAAACATATAAGAATTTGTGAATATAATGTCCTTTACTCATGTTTCTCTTAATCTGTTACAAGACCTTCTCTCAAATTCCCGAATGACAAAAATCATGGAAACCCTTCTCCATGCTAACCTCAATTATATATTCAACATGACTTGAAAATTTACAACCATGACAACATATTCTTACTTCGAGTGAATTCGATATTTCCATTACGAGTTAAGTGATGGTATTTCCCAACCTACCTCAAATTTCCAAACAACAAAATGCTTTTAAACAAACTTAAAAACGACATCCTTCCCCATATAAGGCATAAGGAACTACATAAGAAGTGAAATGATTTTTAAAAATGATTAAAAACAAAACCCTTCATAAGATCCAACATTAAGAAGTAAAAAAAAATAGATCTTTTCTATCTCCCCCCAATAAATATTCAAATAAAAAAAACTTAGAAAGTTTATTCTATACACATGTATATGTTCAAGAATATTTGCTTCCCTCTTTTACACAAACCAATATCAATTTGCTCTTTTTCACCTCATAAAGGCACATTATTCTTTGTTTGGTCTTTTTCGTGTGATCATTGCTTTCACAAGGTGCATGGAGTTAAAATGGATTTCACCTCATAAAGGCACATTATTCTTTGTTTGGTCTTTTCCATGTGATCATTGCTTTCACAAGGTGCATGGAGTTAAAATGGATCTTATAAGCCATCATAAATTTTAAATAAAATAATTATTAGAAGCAATAAGTGTGTTTCCCATCCTTTGATTATCTAAGGAAGTCTTAGTGCCAAAATTTTCTAAAAGGACTGCAAGAGAAACCCTACCTTGTTAACCCTACAGTAGACAAAGTGAATCAATACCACCAATCTTGTTTATCCCTCATCCTCACAAATTCTTATTTATCCCTCTACCTTTCCTTCACTAAATCGATAGTCAAATGAACCAAGTCTTGTTTATCCTTCAACCTTTCCTTCATTGAATCGATAGTCGAATGAACTATGTGCTTTAGTTTTGCATGCTTGGATCTCTAGGCCCTAGTCCTTGGTGATATCAATTAGCTAGGGTGCATACTAATGGCTTGCTACAATAGCTAGTTGGGATTTCTTACACATGAACTTGTACATTATTAAATAAGGGCGATTATGGGTGCTTGCAGCTAGGGTGCTTCCACAACTATTATCTCTATAGTGGAACTTGTCACAAATATAGGCTAGTGCAATGTTTCATGAGGTAAATAATAGTGGGTCTTCCATCACTAAAAGATGTTAGAATATACAATAGCACATAAGCCCAAATCTAGGTCACTCATCATCCAAATCAAAGAAAAATTCGCGTGTGCTTCTTATTTGAAAATTTATGTCTTCATTGACATACATCTAAGGATTGATAACTTGAATCTTTCATGTAGAGAAATTAATCAAAATATGTCTATAAATTTACCACCTATTAATAGAATCCAAGAACTGGTTGAAACGATTCCCAAGAAATCCCTAGTCTAGTTTTTTGAGGTTATGTCACTGTGTTTAGCTTTTGGGGCTCTTCGTATATGATTTCTTGACAATTCAATAGCGAATGTATTGTATGACCCTCATTGTGTTCGTTTAAAGATGGTAGATAGAAAGTATTCTTGATATGCAAATATGGGAGGAGAACCCATATATCCCTTGCTATATTTTTTGGTGGTCTCATTTATAGTTGTATAATCTAAGACATTTTTGTAAACACAATGAGTCATACTTAGACTATTGTCCATGTTATTCTTCAACAACTCACTAACTTATAAAGTGAGAATATATCGCATTCATCATGGGATATGTTCTCATGTCCCTCTACTCTATGTAATAGATGTGAAGGAGGTTCAATTGTATTATAAGTGTCGATATGTGCATGTGGGGAGATCAATCACTGTACAATTGGAGACTTTACTTAAAGAATAGAAGATCGATTTATGTGTATGTTTCCCCATTTTAAATTTTTACCACGTAAACATTGTCTCCTCTTTCTCTCTTATTTCTTGTTTTGTTTGATGCTTTCCATAGGAATTAGACTAGTTAGGTCTTTGGCTATGCATTGTTGCCTATTTTGATGATATAACAAGCTATGAGAGATGGTTACCAAGTTCTAGATCTTTGCAAAAATTGTTTATTATTTTTTTTTATGCATCATACTTTAGTATACCTTCAGATCTATTTTCCATCTCTTCAGATATATCCCTTATTTGTTTTTATCTTCTAGATATGCAAACAGATATGGAAAACCACTTAGGTTTCACCAGATCTGAATGATTTTCACTATATATGAGCAATTTTCACCAGATATATATAGTCTTAAGCAAATTGGGCATTGCCATTGTTTCAAGAGCAGGAAAATCAATCATATTTGATTATTTGATCATTGAATCTGGACTTGGTTTCCCTCAATCAAATTAATTTTTCAATCCTAGCTTATGAAAGTTCATGATTTTTTTAAGTTAATGATTTATTTGAAAAAAAAATTCCAGACCTAACTCTTTTAGGGTTGGTGACTTTGAAGCCAATTTTCCCAAATCTAGTGTATTGGCACTCTTCTTTTTTTTTAACTTGGTGTAGGATCCTACATTAAGTTAGTGACCTAATTCGTTTTCCCAAAATTGGGTGCTCTGCCGAATTTGAAATTGACCCCCATGCCTTGCCCATTCCCATGCAATAAATTCCTCAACCAACTTCTAGATGACTCGGCGCAAGAGGACAAAAAGGCATTAGAGGAAATTTCAACTTTAAAATGGGCCTTCCAAAAATAATACAAATTCCATGTCATCATGTATTAGCCAATCAAAATGCTTTAAAATTCAAAAAGGGAGCACCTCTTAAACAATTTTTTAATATAAATTTGGGGATAGGTATCATAAAAAAAACTACTTTTTGGTTCGTATTTTCAACATATCTCCTTGTGTTTTTACTCAAACTTTGATCAGTAGAGCTCGTTGGATGTAGAATTAAATTCTACATCCAACGAGTACCCACTGGGCATACTTTTGAGGGGGGCCCGCTTCCCCAAAAACAAGAAATACCTGAAAAAATGTGATGATGACATCATCATCACGTTTTTCAGGTATTTCTCATTTTTGAGGTAGTGAGGTCCATCAAAAGTATTTCAAGTGGGTACTCGTTGGATGCGGAATTTAATTCTACATCCAAAAAGCTCTCCCAATCGAAGTTTGAGTAAAAACACAAGGAGATATGTCGAAAATACGAACAAAAAGGTAGTTTTTTCTTTTCTTCCTCCAAACTTAATAAATATTATTTTATTATTTTAACTATTATTTTATTAATTTTCCTTAGGAGGCCCATTTTGAGTTGTAATTTCCTCTAATGGTAGTTGACCACTTTGTGAGTTTTCCTTAGACATTTGGCTTTTCCCCGTAGGATCAAGGGTTTGAATAATTCCCCCATCCTTTTTTTTCAGTAAGAAAAAGCGTGACCTTGTTATTCTATTAGGAATCAAAGGGCATTGATAACACCCACCCAAGAAGGGTCACATCACAATAGAATACATCTAGTTGTGAGAGAATCACATCCAGTCGTAGCCGGGGGGAATGGCATGCAATAGTAAGTGTTGTTCCCATCAGAAATTTGTCTCATCATGCAAATGGTCAATCTCAATCAGACCTATCTATCGTGAACCAAAAGGATCAGATCTGCGATCCAAAAGAGTCACTCAGAAAAAAATAGTACAAGTATCCAATAGGGGAGAAAGGTCCCCAAAAACATGGCTCAAATGAGCTGGAAAGAGTCACAAGTGACCAAATGGTCATCTATAAATTCGTTAAACCAGCCAAGTCCTAGAGAGAGCGTGAGTGCTGTTTTTGAAAGATGGTCTGCAATCCAATTGTGTTCACGATAAATGTGACTGAGAGAGAGATCTTGGAAGCTTGTAATAAGCTTTTGTGATTCCCTACACCAGTGAAAAAGCTCTGGTGGGGAGAGAGCAGTGATTCCCTTGGCCCAACTGATGATGACCTGTGAGTCACTGTATATATGGGCTAGAGGGATTCCCATCATATGGGAGGAGTGCAGAAGGGCCCACAGGCCCAGAAGTTCTGCCTTAGTATTGGAGCCATATCCAACCCCCAGTGCAAAATCCAGATGGTGATTCTCATTAAGGAACAAGCTGTATCCAATTCCTATAGCTGAAGAAGGAGAAGCACCATCAAAGTAGCTACATGGGAAAGTCATGGAAGGTCTTGGCCCAATCTGTCTAGCAATTTTTATTTTCTTATCCTTTATGACAGGCCGAGAGGGGCACAATTGAGCAGCATTTAAAATCTGATGAAACACACCTAGGACAGTCGCCTTTTCCCATAAAAAACAGCCCGGTTACGAGCTTTCCAAATAGCCCAAATCGTATGGTGAGGAATATAGAAGAGAATGGAGTTGCGATGATATGTGGAGGCCCAGAATTCGAAGAATTCAGTAATAGAAACAGCTTCAGGAGAAATATTCACCTATAGTTGGTCGCATAGAAGCCCCAAAACACTAAATTCCAAAACAAACAGCGAGAAAAGAGATGAATAACAGTCTCTTCATTTGAAAAACATAAAGGACAAATACCCAGTCCAGACTTTACTCTTTTCTGCAAATTGTCCCAAGTGAGAATCTTATTTCTCAATACCAGCCAGGAGAAACAACCAATTTTGCGTGGTAGGAGTCCCGACCAAAGTGAATTGTACAGTCGGTTTCCCAATGCCGGATTGGAAGAGTTTACAATGCAATCATAAACTTTATCAGCAGAAATCGTGCCATCTTTTTTATTATAATCCCAAATCAACGAGTCAGAATCATATGAGAGATGAATACCATTAAGATCCAAATCCCTTGTAAACTTGTTCCATATTACTTTCCATTCACCGTCCAAATATAATTCTTCTGCCGAGTACCAGTAGTGATGGGCATCCGATAAGGTATTGCGGGCCTGGGCAAGTGTTTTAATATCCAAGTCTTCAAGATAAGATCTCAATCCATCAGGAAAGAGGTGAGAGATAGGATTACCTATCACTGGATCAATTCCAAATAAGATATCATTTCCATTCCCAACCTGCCATGTGAGATGACACCCCATCCAGGGTATTGTCTGAATAAACCCCCTTCAAATAGCAGATACACCACGCGTACTAAACTTTTTCTCCTAGAGCCAAGAAACCACAAAAGACTGCTTCAGATATTTTGTAGTGAGGACTCTATGCCAAAGACTGTCACTGAAGAGAACTTTCCAGAAATTCCTAAGACGTAGGGAAATGCTGAACCATTGGAGATTTTTAATTCCCCGCCCTTCAAATTTCTTTGGCCAAGATAGATCAGACCAGCATGCCAGGTGAAATCTACGAATATTCCCTGAAGATCCCCATAAGAGAGCGAAGGTGATGCTCTTGAGCTTGTGTAATATAGAGACCGGTATAGGGGCGAGACCCATCTAGTATACCAGAATGCTGGATAGTATAGACTGCACTAGGATCAGCCTTCCTCCCAAAGAAAGCAACTTGTGTGTCCACAAACTGATTTTTTTTTCAAATTTTTGTACCATCCAACTCCAATCCGTAGATCTGTATCCCATGGGTTTGATGTAAAACCCTAGATATTTGAAGCCAGTAGTGATAGGGAGCATATTATAAGGAATGACTCTGGAGAGGTTTAAGAGTTCCAAAGCTGGTATATTATTATGGAGGAGAACCGATTTATCCATACTGATAGGCATTCCCGAAGCTTTACAGAAGGTTTCAAGTATGACATCGAAAGCAGCCCATTCCTGAAGAGTACTAGTGCCCATTAGAATAACACCATCCACAAAAAGAAGATGAGTCAGGGCAAGAGAGGAAGAGATTTGAATCCCTCGGATTAGTCCATGGCTTCGAGCATCAGCAATTAAAAGTCTGAGACCTTAAATGACTAGGATGAAAAGCAGAGGTGAAAGAGGGAAGCCTTGACAAACACCCTGAGAGGTAGGGAAGAAATTTGAGGGGGTACCATTGATCAACACAGTGAAGGTAGCAGAGGAAAGAAAACCCAAAATCCAGTTGACAAACTGAAGGGGGGCTCCAATCTGAATCAGTATGAGGCGAATAAAAGTCCAGTTTACCTGATCAAAGGCTTTAATCAAATTGAGCTTGAGAATGAAAGCACAGAGGTGTTTGGATTTGATAGAGTGGAGTGATTCCTAAACAATTCCAATGGGATCAACAATCTGGTGGTTTTTGAGGAACCCATATTGTTCCTGAGAAATGCCGGAATCCAAGAAGGGTTTAATTCTAACCGCAATTACTTTAGAGATAAGTTTGTACAGGAGATTGCACAAAGAAATGGGCCTAAAGTCAGCAAAGGTCTGCGACTTGTCTCTTTTAGGAATCAGAGCAATGAAGGTGGTATTCAGTGAGGTGGGGATGATTCTAGTAACTCTTGTGGAGTCAACAGCAGAAAGAAGTTCCCTTCCCAAAAGATCGAAAAAGTACAAGTAGAATTCTATAGGCCAGCCATCCGGACCTGGACTTCTATCTTTTTTAAAATATTTTAGAGCTAGTTCAATTTCCCCAAGAGTAACCTGACAGGTAAGATCAGCAGCTTTCTCATCTGGGATCATCCTAGGATAAAGTAGGACTAATTTAAGTTGATGGGATAAGCAGGTCCCCCCATCATCTTTGAAAATATTTGAAAAATGCATTTGTCCCAGTTCTTTGAGAGCAGTCTCATCCTCATAAGTATTACCTGCCTCATCTGAAAGTGACCAAATCGTATTCTGGTTTCTCCTACCAGAAGCCAACATGTGAAAGTATTTCGTATTCGAATCACCCTGTAGTGCCCATTTTGCTCTACTTTTCAATTGCCAAGTGATAAGAGCATGATTCAAGATCAATTTCCTTTTAGATCTATATTGGGCAAGTAGAGCCATATTTCCCAAAGATAATATGCCATTGGAAGAGCCAGGAAGGAGGGAGGTGATGGGCTGTTCTATAATGTATAAATCATCATCAACCCGGATCTGTTTGTCCTTGATCCAAAATTTGGCTTCATGTTTGAGAGTACGAATCTTGTGTTGGAGAGAGTCAAGATATGAGACTGAAACACCCAGGGAAAAGAGGGGCCACCTATTAGATAGCCAGTTAGTAAAAGCAAGGTCATTGAGCCAGGATCGGTTAAACTTTAAAGCTTAGTTGAAAGATACTCTTTGTCTATTCCATTCCAGGCAATAGGGTAGTGGTCCGAAATATCCAAGCAATGAGTCTAGACACTATGGATCCCCAAGGATGGAATTAAGGAACCAAAGATCAAAAATCTATCTAGTCTTTTGCTAATTCCCTCAGATCCGGCATGACCACTACGCCACGTTGGACCTGCACACTGGGGAGCAAGATCCATCAAGCCAAGAGAGTCAAACAATGATAGGAAGTGACCAAAGAGGGGGTCTGGAGAGGATTTATGTCCCCAAATCTCAGAAGAGTGTAAAGTGAGGTTCAAGTCACCACCAAGTATCAGATTGGGAGAGCTGAGGAGCCCACTTCTATTAGCTTTTTCCCAGAAAGTTTCACGGTCCTTATAGGGGCCATATACATTGAGGACAGAGATGGGATAGGAGAGACCTTGGAAAGAATCTTGAATCAAGAGTCCAACACAAGTTTGATAAGCTCAACATCTGACTTTGAGGGGGTTACAGGCTGATAGGAGACCACTAGAGAGACCAATTGCATCTATAGCACAGAAATCCCAGGAGGGGAGAAGCTTAGAGAAAGCCATTAAGGCAGAAAAGGAGCTACACATGGTTTCCTGGAGAAGAATCATGTCTGGGCTAAGAGAGCTGAAAAGAGTACGGAGGCAGTGAAGCTTAGCCTTACCTCCAAGGCCCCTAACATTGAGGGAGACAATATTCATGGATCACCATGTTGGGGATACAATGCTCTAAGTCCCCGAGGAGGCACGTTACGGACAACATCTTTTAAGCGGGCAGAGAGGGGGATATAGGGAGGAGAAGCGGAGGATAGATCCACCTGTGGCTTGCCCTTTTTTTCCCTTTTTTTCCTGACCGTGACATTGGCAAAATGAATAGAGTTCAAGGGTAGAGTAGAGGGAGAGGTTGGAGAGGTAGCAGTGAATATAGAGAGGGAGTGTTTGAGGGAGGGATCGGAAAAAGAAGGGGAAGTGGTAGGGCTCGTGGGAGAGGGGTGAAGTGGGGGGGATATACCTCGAGTCACCAATGGCGGAAACTCCACCAGCAAGGAAAGCGAAGGGACAGGTAGAGCTTGTGTAGGTGAGGCCAGAGACAGAGGTAAAGACAAAGTCGAGGGTTGAAAGGAAGTAGAGTAGTCCACATCCACAGTAGGTATACAATAAGTGAGTGGACTCAGGACCCGATAGTCAGAATCAACAGGAGAAGCATCATCCGGGGGAGAGGAGGGTTGTAATCCCAAATCAATATATGGAGACCGAGAGGAGTCAGGCTGTGAACCTTTAGTATGGGACAGTATCAGCCCATCAATATCATTTAAATAAGAGGCTGAAACAAAATCAGTTGGAAAAGGAGAAGCACTATGAATACCTGGTGACGGGACTGATAAACTGGATTTTTTCAAAGCCGCAGCTGTCTGGAGAATATCGGAGCCCGAATATTCATCATGCGAGCGAAGAGAGGGACAATGGCGTCGAAGATGTCCGGTCTCATGACAGATGCTGCATCTGAAAGGTACTCGAAGGTAATCGAGCTTCTGTATAAAAAGACGTTCCCCGTAGAGGATTTCCACTTCTGCAGGTAATCCCAGGGATACATCCAGCTCAACAAGAACTCTTGCTATCCTTTTATCAAAAGTAAGGAGGAAGTCCATCTCCACAGTCACAAAACGACCAATAGAGTTAGCAATACCCTCCAACACACTTTTATTCCACAGGGGAAATGGCAGGTGTGGGAGCATAACCCATAAGTGTTGTTTGGAGATTCTTTCTTTGAGAGGATCAAACCGAGGATGCCATTGGTCCAGGACCAAGGAGCCAGCCCCCATGCGCCAGATTCCTTCCAAAATACGGGTACAATGTGCCTCCTCCAGAAAGACAAAGACTATCCATCCTCTAGATAATAAGCTTATCATAGGGACATAATCGATCAGTGGTTTCCAGTTTGCAATAACCCACTCCACCCATGCTGATTTATTCATTCGAGCATACTCTAAATGACCAACCAGAGCACGGGAGCAGAGTGAGGTTACTCTGTCCATGTAGATATTGTGTCCAAGCACATAGCGGTAGCGCCCCTTGTGAAATCATGCCCCATCTCTTTAACGTTGTGGTGCATAGCTAGTTGTGGTATTTTTATTAATGTGCATTTTACATGATGTCTCAAACAAATTGTTCTTGGCTAACACATAAACCATTGACATCAATTTTAATTACCGAAACATAAAATACTAAATCCATGGTGGGGCATTTTCCTTGAGCTCCACACCACGATTTATTAATGTTATTTACATCATATGCAATTTAATACCATGGGTTCAAAACCGGGGTATTACACTCGAGAGGGTTGTAATTGCTGCTGATTGATGCACTGGAGCTATTCAACAATTGTGGTTATTGTGTTATCCTTTGTTTGAACTGGTTTGGATGATTTCTTTATGGATGAGCACCTTGGATGTATGACCTTGCACTGTAGAGGTACTTGAATGGATGAGGGAACAATGAGTCTTTTTTCTTCTTGTTTCTATTGAGCGAATACACCATGTGCAGAGGATGTGGAGGTCTTTGTGATATGATGTTGTCCTTCAGAGGAAATTGTGAAGAGGGATAATTAGAGTTTGTAGGCTAGGGGGTGTAAGGTAAGGGGAGACATAGGGATGTGTGTGTATGAGAGAGAGAGAGAGAGAAACATAGAGTGGAGGGGGGGCGGGTCCTTAGTGGTATGGGGTGACCTGTGGATCTATGTATGTCTGTGTGTGTGTGAGAGAGAGAGAGAGAGAGGAAGGGGTGTGGTAGGCGTTTAGGAGTGGGGGGGTGGGGTTAGATTAATGTGAGGGTGTTTAGGTGTTTTAGAGGGGATGTAATAGGGG
>LPNX010298308.1:18549-34848 GCA_001517045.1 Pseudotsuga menziesii
GGGGTTACCAACTTACTATTAGAATTGCTGACAATCAGCTTTTACAGAATATGGAATGAGAATAGGAAGATGTCTTGGCTTACCTAGTTTATGATGGTTGATCCAAGCTTGGTATTCTCTCACTCCAATCCTTTCCAAATATTCTAGGGATGCTCCTCTTCACCTGCAAAGAGCCAATTCTTCAAGCAATATCTCATATATATATATATATATAAATCAGAGGTTAGATGAAAAGCATATTAATAACATCATTGAACATATTCATTAAACCAATATACATGAGACAAGCACAATACAAGATTGGAAGAATAATTCTCTTTATTAACAAACGGTGAATAGGTAAGAATACAACCCAGCTTCTAACACAAGGACTCCTCTGCAACCGATGACTCTGAGTTCTGCTGCTCCAAGAATCTAAAGGTATACCACCAGCATAACTTTTCCCTCCAAGAATTGATTGATTAGTCCCGTCCCAAGGCCTCTATTTATACTTTGGGAAATAGAGAGGTTTCAAAGGTTAGGATGGTTGAGACAGCTGGGACAGTTATGGATTAGGGCCCAGATAATGTCATCTAATCATGATTTATATTTTTTAAGGTCGAATTAAGGTATACGGGAGTATTAATATAATTTGTTGTGTATGACACGCGAGTTGCAATGAACATAGTCGTGTATGCAACCCAAAACTAATAATAAAAATATATAAGGTTGGTCTGAAGATAATGCATCAAAGGTCATGCACATCTATAGTGTTTTGGCCACTTCAATCCAAATTGTCCTTTTGTGTACCGGCATGATGAATGTCAGCACTCGGACAAAGAAGTGCCATTTTGGTTGATAACAGATGCCCCCAAATGTGTGAGGTTAGAGGGAAGTGATGGACGAAATACATTACAATCTTAGTCTTGGAGAACTCAAAAGTCCAAGGAAGCAGAGGAAGTACCTGAAACAAATACATATCAATGTCATATACAAAATCATATCTGAGGATGCCATGTTCAATATACTGGAACACTAGCTCCTTTACAATATTTGATTACATCATATGATACAGGTACAAGACCATGTATATTACAAAGGTGGATTTAAGCCACAATATACAATGATGAGTCTTCAAAATATGGAAGCGGTGTAGGTGAACACAACAGAATCTTGTGCAACTTAGGTTATAGTTGGAGACCTAAGGTCTTCATCAAAATCCAAAGGAACCAGTACAATCCAGGCCATGTGAATAGATGTGTTGAAGTCAAACATGGAAAGGATTCAACAGATTTCCAATCAATAGGTGAAAACTGACAACTAAAACAAAGGAGTTCACCAATGATGATAGTGAATCCTAAGGTACCATTGTAAAAAATCTAGGTCTTTGTATCCAGGAAGTGTTGATGAAAAACCATGTTGTGATGAGGAAGGAAATAGATCCTCCAACAGATCACAAGAGTGACTAGGAACTGGATAAGGGAAGCTAGACACAAGTAATATTCAGATAGGATAATGATGGAATCAGGATAATAATCAAATGCGGGGATAAATCCTTGAATAGTGAGCACGACACAGAGATGACCCAAGGCATATTTTAACTTTGCAGATAGGACAACTAAAATTATCTGTCATGTAGGAGACATGATCAGATTCCCCATATATAAAGGACAAGTGGAGGAGTAAGAAACTTGAAGTGATAGTTGAGTTGAAAGTGTACACTGAGACATGAGTATTGGAAAATTTAGAGAGTGATATGTTCAAGGAGGACATGCTGCCATCGTTTGTAACCCAAAAAGAATACTTCTTCCTTATCTTTCCTGTTAAATTTTAACGAGTCTAGGAAAGTCAACTCAGGTCTCTCTTCATTTTTGACAAGCTTGAAGAGGGGAGAGAATAATGCTTGATAATGTCACTGATTTTTGGATTTTACAAGCCCAAACTAGTACATGCTCGTTGGTGTTTTAATGTTTAGAGAGTCTGAAAAATTTGAATAAGACTCCAGGGGGTCCTTTTTCATCCAATTTAGTCTTCTAAGGCCAGAAAATCATAAAACATACCAAAGAAGAACTCTCTTATCTTCCGAAGAAGAAAAGGCGCACCATTTTCGTACTTAGTCAGGGAGGTCCAAAAAAGGTTAAATTACCACCTACCCAATGCTTCTTCAAGAGAAGCTTATAGCTTGAGTTTCACGAGTGTGAAGGAAAGCAAGATCACTTGAAAAGATCCATTTGGTTACGAGAAATGGGGCTTACAACAGTAAACTCGATGCTTTGTTATTAGTGTTTAACGAGCATGACAAAGACTTAAAGTACACTCAACATATTTTTCATGTTTAGGTCCAGAGCACAAAAAAGAGAAAACTAAGCTCATATTGGGTGCTCCTTTTTCGTAAGTTTAGTCCCTCAGGTTCGGAAAAGTGATTAACCTATGCCTGAGAATACTCTTCTTAATTCCATAGAAAAGAGAGCAATCCTTTCTCATATTATTCCACATGGTCCGAGAAAGTGATAACCTACCACCAATGTGGATGCCCATTCACATATTCTTAATGAGACTAAATGGACAAGTTTACTCAGCACTCAAGTAGTTAGACCCGGGCCTAAAGAAACTCCATAAGGGCAGGGAGCCTTATAAAGGGGATAGCTTGTAAAAAGAGACCAAAATGAGGCTCAATTTGGCATGAAAAATAGCTAAGAAGGCACCCCTGAACCTACTACAAATGCAGCATGAATACCAAAATACAATAATGTGTTCTAAACTAGGGTACTCATGGAAGGAAAGCCCTATCCACGGAAGAACATTGGTATAGACAAGGTAATAATGGTTAAACACCATAGTCCGTGGTCAAAGTAGTGATCCTAGGGTTAAGGCGGATTAGGTATAAATGCAGAAATGCATACACATGACCAAAATCCTATCCTATATGATTGAATAACAACTTTAAGTAACATTGGACCTGTTGCATTAGGTAAACATGTCATGGCATTAGCTTGATTTTTTATAGAAATTAAAACTATAGGCTAAAAACCCCACATTTTGAAATTATTTCTATAAATAGTTCAAAAATAGGAATCAAAATCACCATTTCATATTTTTACCCAATATAGGCAATTTTTACCTTTGACTTCAATCGCTCGGCGTGGACAAACCAGTGGACTATTTTCAAATCCGCAAGTGCTAAGTAAATCAGCTCTTCATACTCTTCATCCATTCAAATTTTCAATTTTATGCAAAATTTTAATGTTTTAAGCCAATTTTAAAGGGGTCACGCTGTATATGCGGGTATGCAACTTACACAGTCATGTACATGCATTTTATACGCGAATTACTTGAAGACAACCCACGTATGATACACGAAATGTCCAAAGGACAGTTGCGTATACTGCACGACATAGAAGAAGTATACCTAGAGCCAAAATCAAAGTTTTTAAATGAATTTTAATGTTTGATGGTGGCTTTATGGACATGCTAAAACATGGTGTTGGAATGGAGGGAGAGGGAACATGAAACTATGGACCAATATGCACTCCGAAGTGCCCCCATGGTGCAAGTATTGCGGTAAAGTGGGTTGCTAAAGTTCTTTTGTACCACACCTATCCGATCCAATGTCCGTTTGCTGGAGTTTTTTATTAACTATTGGGATCATGATCTAGGTGCATTTGACCTACAAGGTGAGATTCTAGAAATTGCATTGGAAGACATCTATTTCATTGCGGTTTTGTCACGACAGGGAGCACTTGTCAACCTGGAAGGTACTGGCAGGGGCAGTGACCTTCTAAGTGTTCAGGACTATATCAACACTTACTGCACGCTCGATACTCAGAAAAGGGGAACTTGCATCCCTATTGCACATATTCGTAGCTTGCCATTATAGGTGTTAGTAAGCACAATAGTGAGGGTTGCAGGATTGTCATCACTTCATCTTGCAACTCAGAACCAAATGAGAATCACTATGGAGTGACTACAGGGAGTTGTTTTTGACTGGTGCTCGGAAGTAATCCCGATAATGAATAAGCAACTCTTTGGCTGCAAGAGAGGCCGACGGAAGAACTTTGGCTATTCTAGTATATTGGTGGATTTTTTCTTTGAGAGAGTGTGTTATAGCTGATTTCACCACTCCAGGTGAATCACACTTTGTATGGCCTACCCCTGTCTCGCTACAGACTCCTTAGACCCCATGGACCATTTTTTGTCCTTTAATGTTTCCTTGATCATCCCTAAAAACATGTGAAAAATGATACCCGTGACTTTTAAACCTATAAGCGTGTATATACATGGGTTTGACCACTAAAACCGCGTACATCGGGATGTGTACAAAATCCAAATCCTTTTGGAGTTTTCCTTGACATGAATCCGACTCATTTGACTCTTGGCCTTCCCTATGCCTTGAGATTGCTCGGATTCGACCTTTCATTACCCCTTTGAAAGCTATATAAGGAACCCCTTGGTACATTGAAGGCAAGAAGAGAGAATTGAGAGCAAAGAAACTATATTCCATTGTTGCCGGAACTTATGCTTGAGTCTGCATCCCTTTGTCCCTTGGAGCACTAGTGTGTTCTTCCCAAGCTTGCCTTTTGCTTGTGAGCTTGCTATCGAGAGATGGAGGGTTGAGGTGGTGGAGGCCCAATTGGGGGATTCAGCTTCTCCGATTCGCAGACGTGTCGTCAGAGGTTGTATCTTGTAATCTCTTATTTATATTAATAGAAATACTTTTCCTGTCCAATAATGTGTGTTTGAATGAATATTTTATCCATGGGATTATGTCAAATGCTTGTACATTATTGATTATATATGCTAGAATAGATCTAACACTATGATATATAGAATGCTTGTATTGTTTACTTGTTGTTGAGGAAGTAATCTATCAATTTAAGCTGAAGTTGGAAAGCTCAACAGGGATCTACTTCAACCGTCTGGAATAAGGTACGAGGCCTGATCCTTTAGTGTTAGACATTTAATTTCTATTGCATATTGGAAAGGATTGATTTCTGGATTCAAGCTGTTTGTTGTGGTAACCCAAGCCATAGGAATTTCTCTCCGTAATAGAGTGCCCACCCTCAGCCTTGCAGTACCTCTACCAGCTTTCTCTCCCTGTCAGCCTAGACTGAGTAGGTGGGGAGAAATTTTTCTTCGCCAGGGAAACGGTGGCTCGGTTCAAAGTATTTACGATGATGACTTCTACTTATGGTGGGGATGAAAGCTACCAGCATTGGAGAAGTTTCCATATGATGGGATGTATTTTTGAGGTGACAATGACCTTGTCCTCCCTCCTGGAGGAGCATGCGGAGCATCAGGTATTTTGGTTTTTTCAAGTTTTTAAATTTTTACGAATTTTTAATCATAAAGATATATACATATGTATAAGAGTTTTTAATCCTTTTAATGTTTAAAATGCAGATATTGGACAAGTCTTCCTTGATGGGCATCCTCATATGTATGTACGACTAGTGGCAGGAGAATATCATGGTTTGATCAGGGTTCTTGAGGGAAAGCTGGCCAAGCTTACCCAAAGAGTCCCTACTTTACGCATTGAGTAGATTCCTGCCATTATGCAAGAACTAGTAGTTGGTATTCCACCCACCTGGATATGCCTTATGAGGAGGGTAGCCAGGGCGGTACTTGTTTACATAAATGCCACGGAGGCTGCTGAATCTGAGGAGGCTTGGGAACATGATGACCAGGATGACCAGGGTGACCAGGGTGGTCAAGATTAGACCTAGTATCATTTTATGGATTACGATCCAATTTTCATACATTTTTGTATATTTATATAGCTATGACTGGGTCTAAGGATGAAGAACTCGAACTATATATATGGATAGATATTCACACACACACACACATATATATATATATATTGCCAGTTTATTTACATGTGTTTTACAATGTGTCTGTTGTATATTTTTTTATGAAATATGTGTTAAGTGCAAATCCAAGATATAATTCACATATGCATTAGTTAATGAATTTTGATTTCTTGGAATATGATTAAATGTGATAAAATCAAAATTTCTTTCCAATAACCTAACTTGCAAAAACTAACGTAATAAAATAAGGTTTCGCACCTGATAAGCTCGATTGAGCTAGGATGCCACCAGTTGAGATTCAAGTCTGACATCCAACTAGGTGATACCACATGACACAGCATCCCATAAAAGCTCAATGACGACCCTGTATTCGGCCACATTATTGGTAGTAGGACCTAGGCAAGCGCCTCCAGAGGCAACTAGCTGTCCCGAGGGTGAGTAAATAACCCATGCGGCTGAATCCAAATTGCAAGTGTGACGACTAGCGCCATCTGAAAAACCTACAAAACACTTGGAAGACATCTGTAACAACCAAAAGATGGTAAGAACACAAACCGTCTAGCTATTGTACATAAATTTACATACAATAAAAATACAAGAAAAAGTGCTAAGCCTAAGCATAGTACTTCTTTAGGTAGAGCCCATTTCTAGGCTCAGGCAGCTTATTCCCTTCGAAATCAGTTAATTCATATGCTCCTTTCTTGAAAACGTTTGACACAACATAGGGTCCTAACCACATACACCTGAATTTCCCTGCCCCTAGGGATTCTTTGTCTTGGTCCTAGAGAAAGACCAGCTCCCCTTCATAAAAAATCCTAGGTTTGACTGACTTATCATATTGATTTTTCACCCTATTTTTATGAGCCTCATTTGTATTCAACGCATCTCTACGTTGCTCATCTAGATGTTTTAAGTGTAACAAACGTTCTTCTAGCTCAGTCGTATCAGGTAACACATGAATGGAATTTTTAAAGACGAGATTTCGCATTCAACCAGGGTTACTGCTTCCACCCTGTGAACGAGTTGGAAAGGAGAGAACCCCGAGGCAGTTTTTACATTGGTTCGATAAGCCCAAATTGCAGGATACAACATGATGTGACAATTTGATCGGGATGTGTTAATAGTACGCTTGAGAATAGTCTTCAAGGTCTTATTGACTGCCTCTACTTGACCATTTGCTTACGGGTAAAAAGAAGATGAATGTTCTTGTTTAAACCCTAGCATAGTAGCAAATTTGGTCATCATGCTGTTTTGGAAGTGACTGCCATGGTCAGTGACAATCTATTTAGGAATACTGAAGCGTGCGGTAATTTAATTGAAAATGAAAAAAGCTGTAGTTTCCCCGTCAGCCTTATAAGTGGGCATTTTCTCTGCCCACTTCATGAAGTAATCTACAACGACAATAATGTATTTGTGCCCCCTGGTCGAAACTGGGTTGCATGTCACGTAATCTATCCCCCACTTGGTGAAGGGGCCCACTGAAATCATGAGAAATAATGGAGCAGGATGTGACCGCATCTTTTTGGTGTAAAGATGACAAGGATGATAGCACTTCATGGCTTCCACACAATCTTTAAAGATCATGGGCCAGAAATAACTGACACATAAGATCTTCTGGGTCATTGCTAACCCAGATAAATGACCCCCACACGCTCCACTATGGGAATCATTTAGGACAATCTCACCCTCTTCGTGGGTCAAGCACCGACAAAAAACAGAGTCTACCCCTCTACGATATAAAGTATCTCCAATAATGAGGTAGTTTTTCGCATGTGTGCGTAACTTGCGTCGTTCTTCCTGCAAAAAGGTTGCAGGACACTTCAGATTCTGGAGATAGATGAGTATATCTCCATACCAAGGGTCAGAGGTGGAAATCAAGAAAATGTGCTCATCTAGGAATGAGTCTTCTTCAATGGCTACATCTTCTTCAACTGGAAATTCTGGAGTAAGCTCTGCAAAAACTAAGGATTTTTTGGATTTGGCGGATTGAAAATCCAATTCAAACTCCTAGAGAATGACTATCCATTTGTTAAATTTTCCTCCAACTATACGTCGGGACAAGACATATTGGAAAATATTAACATCTTCCACTACTGTCCTAGTCCTTAGTATGATGTAGTGACGTAACCTATGAACAACATACATAGCTTCTAATGCCAACTTTTCGACGTGGGAGTACCTAAGTTTAGGGCCAACTAAAGCATGACTAAGATAGTAGATGACATGCTCTTGGATCTTATCATCCTCCTGGACTAGCACTACCCCAATGGTCGACTCGGATGTGGCCAAATACAATATAAAATCACGAGAGTAATCGGGCAGATGCAATAAAGGTGCCGACAACAAAGATTTCTTTAATGCCTCGAACTTAAGTTGTGCGGTTTCATCCCATACAAATGGGGTGTCCTGCTTCAACATGCACATGAAACCTTTGGTGATCTTGGCATAATTCATGGTAAAATGTCGAAGAAAGTTAGACTTTCCTTGCAGGCTTCGAATTTGCCTAATGGAAGGAGGAGGAGGCAGATTTACAATGGCCTCAACTTTCAAAGGATCCACCTGAATACCTTTGTTAGAAACAATGAACCCAAGCAGCCTACTTGGCTCGACACAGAAAACACACTTGTGGGGATTCAAACTTAGTTTGTAATGCCTACATCATTCAAAGATTAAGCGCAAGTGATCAAGATGGTCGATCCTTTTATGAGAATGCACCGACGGATCATCTAGGTAGGGTTCAACAATAGAATTAATGTCATGAAAGGCAAAATTCATTGTCCACGGAAAGGTATCCCCTGCATTTTTCAATCCAAAAGGCATTTTATTATATGCAAATGTATACCCCAAGGACAAATGAAATTCGTTTTATGTTGGTCTTTCGGCTTGATTTGAATCTGATTATACCCAGAGAAACCATCCATAAACGAAAAAAATTCACTCCCTGCACAAGCATCAATGATTTGATCTATGAATGGTATGGGGTATTTATCCTTAGGACAAGCTTTGTTTAAATCATGAAATTTAGTACAACCACATATTGTCCCTTTCTTTTTATCGACAGGAATAGGGTTGGATACCCATTCTGACAAAGCTATCGGGTAAATAAAACTAGCTTTCAACAACTTTTCAACTTCATCCTTAATGGCTGCCGCTTTATGTGGATTGACAGGTATAATTTTTTGATGAACTGGTTTGGCATCAAGACAGGTTCATATTGCATGTTTGACTACCAATGGATCTATGCCTAGCATCTCCTCATATGACCAGGAAAACACGTCACGCAATTCCTTAAATAAGGCCGTATAGATAGCAATCTCCTTTGGAGAGCAGTTTGCACCAATATATACATTTTCCACAACGTTGGGGTTCGCAGAGATGTTGATAGGAATAGTAATGGAAATGTTTTCCTTATTCCCCTTGGAAAAGATTCCCTCCCTTGGTAAGGGATTGATTGGTATATCAGAATCACCTGCTAGTCTCACATGGAACTATTGATTTTCAATCCTGCTTAATTGTGGAAGAAAGTAGGATCTATGATGAAGATCTTCGCAGATATTATCTCTCCTTCTCATGGCTTCCAAAATCGCTTCATCTGAAGGCAAAACCATGTCTAAGCAGTTGTCAGTATACAAAGAGTTCTCTTCCCAAGCAAGCAAATAGGATCCTTTCGGTTCCTCTGAGACTGTAGGAGGAACTGAAACAGGATCAACAGTGGTATTAACGATAGCTTGATAAGCTACTTCCACTGTCGATAAGGGAACTTCAGGCTCATGATAGGAAGGAAGGACCCAAGGATCCGTTCTATCACCAACCGTTGCAATAGACTTCCCTACACTAGTAGAACCTAAATAATTAATCGGGGCTGGGATATCAAATGTGCCCATTAATGATGAATAGATTTTATCCCCTAAGCTCTCTAAAGCAGGTTTGACCTGATCAACCAATGGCACGGTGGAATCATTAGTTTCCATGCGGCCCTTCCGAGTGAAACTGAGTTGGTATAATGTAACCAACTTCCCTTCATGTGGAAACACTGCCACCCGAAGAATGATCGATGTAATTGTAGACATGGCATAAGTCCAACTTCTCCCCAGAAGCAAGTTGTAATCCAATGGCACATCTATTACCTCTACTTCAACAAACACTGCCTTCCCTGCCAAATTTATCTCGAAAGATGGTAGGATACCATGTGGACGAAATTACCTTCCGTCGAAAGCAGTAAGTAGGGTGTTCGATGGAACTAGCTCTGGAGACCCAAGAGCCTTCCAGCAAGACAAGGACAAGACACACATGGAAGCACCTTCATTGAAAACTAACCTTCCAATGGTTTTTCCGCCATGGATGACATCTATCGACAAAGCCACATGATACAGGAGGTGAATTTTGACATCAGAAAAACTAAATTTCGCCATGAGGCTCGATGAATCTATACTACCTAAGGATTCTAAGAGTGCATCTCGCTAGGCAGGACAACTCTGTAACACCTACAAAGCGAACATTGCACAAGGGGTTTGGGCTAAATCTTCAACTACAGAGTAATTGGCTGCATCCCTAGCATTAGGATTGTGAAATGCTTTCTTGAAGACACCTTTTGGTATCTTAGGCATAGTTTCAATAGGTTTTTCAATTGTGAGAGGGTTAGAGGTTTCACCTATAGAGTTACCCTTCTCAGGAGCCTTCGTCTCATAGTTCTTGTTTCTAGTTTGGAGTAAAGTCTGGGATCGAACCATGTTGATATAATTTTCGTCAGGGGCATTGGCAGTGCCCCTTGCTACATTATAAGTCGAAGATGCATTCTATCCTTGGGGAAAAGGATCCTTTAGGATAGTCGGTTGTTGACTTTTGAGAAGCTTCTGAGCTTGATCCATAAGAGGGAATTAATGGGTTAGGTGATCTTCCTGGCACAACTTACAGGGAAATTTCACATTTTTATTCTCTTTTTTTCCCCATCAGCATTATTTGTGGGTTTTGGATTGTTTTGGTTTCCCTCACCTTTCTTCCCTTTTTTCTTTTTCCCACCGGGCTGTTGATTTCCCTTTTGGGAGGATTGAGCAAAGACATTTGCATTTTGGGATGAGGGGGAAGCCTTTGCTGCCTCCACTGTAGACTATTTAACGAACAACTCATGGAGTTGTTTTTCCAAAGATTCTACAGTGGGAGATTTAACTGAACCAACCACACCATTGGCATGGGGTCCAGGCTTAGTTTTCTTGACACTATGTGTTGGCCTTGGTGCATCAGGGATAATTGCATATAGAATCCCAGACTGAGAGTATATCAAATATAACTGGTGGGCCCTGAGGATCACCTCTTCCTCATTATTTACTCCCGAAGTGGAAACATCCTTAGATATATATGACAATAATGACTTAAGGAACCATTCTAACAAAAACTCAGGAGGGATAGTGGCCTTAATGAGCCTCTTACGCCTTCACCACTCTTAGATGTGATTCAAAATATGAGTGTCTTTGTCCTGCCGAAAGGTGGACAATAAGTCTATGCCGACATCATATCGGATAGGAAGTTGTAAATGGTTAAGGAACACATTAGCTATGTCCCAAAAACTATCAAACGCAGCAGAGGGAAATTCAATGTACCACTTTGTTGCGGTACTAGTCAGAGTTCTTTGGAACAATCTCAACCGAACAATGTCATCATTCAGTGAGTTGGAAGAATACCACAAGTGAAAGGTGGTGATATGAGCCCCTGGGTCTTCACAAACTTTGCCTTCGAATTTTGGAATATCCAAGGGTAACTTGGTAGGGATAGGTGGCCAGGTGGCATCATGTTTCACTAGGTCATTCATTAACTTGTACAAATCTGGCAAGTTCAAAGTTGCTAGGAAAGGAAGTTTGGTCCTAACCAGAGAATAAAAAGTACGAGCTTGGGAAGTAGAAGGACTTGCCCCCTGGTTCCCAAATGTAAAGGCGGGGTTTCCCCCAACTACTAGTTGCGCAGTAGTTAGGATACTTTGGAAAGGATTCCAACTATAAGCCAGTGGATTATTCATATGTGGTGCAGTGTATATGGTTTGAGTTGCTCCAGTGGAAACTGGAGTTTGGAAAACAGGAGCAGGTATCCCTCCTTTAAAAAGAGAGAAAGGATAGCTCGTGAAAGGAGCTGAAACTAGCGTTTGAAAACCTTGACCATAAGGGTTAGTGTTTCCAAACTGAAACCCTACATATGCATGTGTGGGGCCTACATATGGAGTGGATGGGGGAATGTGCCCCCCATTCCAATGAAAAAATTGGACAAATGAAAAGGATCCAACAGGACCACTTTGAGCAGTGTATGCAAAAGAAGGTGAAGCAGAAGGTACACTGGGAATCCTAGTGATCACCCCACTAGAATTTCCTACTACATTTGTGGAAGCTAGTGGTTGGACCACCTGACTAGCTGGAATTAAGGGAGTAGCAGGTATATTTGTTCTAGGAGTACCAACTGGGGGAGGTGGCACTTCTTCAGTCGGAACAACTGAGATGGGGGTAGAAGGACTTTCTCCTGCACTAGACATTAGTCTGCTCACAGGAACACCAATCACAGGTGAATTGAAAGGACGAACCTGGATGATCACAGGATCGTTTAGGTCAGTAAGAGGTGAATTAAAGTTTCTTTCAAACTCATCAGCCTGCAAGTCTTCTATCTCTACTGTACTTGTATCAATCTAGTTTGTCCTAAGTTCTGGTTCACTCGGAACTTCACTAATTCCTACCGGTTCAAAGGAACCGTCTGTGTCTAATCTTTTCCTTTGAGGGGCGATGGAGGCTCCACTATAGTAAATGGAGGAAGTTTTTGAAACCTTCTTGACCTTTTAAGAGGTTGTTCCTCCACGATTGAAAATTTGACTCTTCACACACCCTAAGGTCAGCTAAAGAGAAACAAAACACACAACAATCACTACAAAATTTCCTAAAGCCACAATAGACACAAGGGGTATAAGATAAGCTTTCCAGAAGAAATATGAGAGAAAGTTACTTGGCATCCTTGTATATGTTCTTAGGCATAAGCGGAGGAATCACCCACCGCCCTCCAACATCTTCTACCAGGGTTACCTTCCAAGCCCGTCCAAGGTCAACCAGAATTAGCCTTCTGGTGTACCTGTGTATGAACCCTAAATGTCAAAGAGACTAAAGGCTACCTCAACTATACTGATAGTCTGGGGGGACAGTTGTAATCCTGGTTCGTACGCATGGGCAGGGTAGCAAAGCCCGAAACCCTGTCAACACCGGCACCGCATGGGGCCAGGGGGTGGTATTGACAGAAGTCCCCAGATAGACAAAAACCTTGGTCTATGCCTTGATAAGGAATCAGAGGGTTATCTCCTCAGTCCAAGCCTCCACATGGCCTCGTGCTTAACTCCTGTTTGAGAGGAGCTTCCCATATGCAATCAACATAGAAAAGGGTTTCCCTATTGATTGGCCAACTACGTCTGAATTTAAACACTTGTGGAGAGTTTAAAATCCATATTCCACAAGCCTAGCCTAAGCTAGTTGGTGTATGAGCCTATAAAATAAAACTTACTAATAATTTTTAAATTATATCGTTCATTTTAAGGGTTGTTCTTAGTCACAAGGTAAATGGCGTGAAAGACTGTGATGTTATAGACTCGATAAGAAAAATCAAAATGATGTATAAAGCAAATTCCGAAGTAAATTGCAACTACTTAAAACAAATTTCTTTTCTTTTTGCAAATATAAGCTAATGAAATTGAAACTAAGTGCGAGAAAACTAAGAATTTTTTTTTATAATTCTTGAAATTTTACTTGAAAAATGCTAAAAAGAAAACGACTAAATGAACCTAAATGCAAAAGCATAAAATGTTGTTGTTTTTTTTTTTTTTATCAGTTTTCCAAATTCTTCAAAAACTACAATGCAACTAAATGCAAATTCTTTGAGCAAGTTTGAATAATCAGAGCATCTGATGAGTAAAATGAAGTATAAATGACCCAAAATGACCAACTTCAACCAACCAAGAAGAAGACTCAGAAAAAACCTGACTTGGATAAACTATTGAACTCAAAAGAGTCCACTAGATTCACAAAAGAACAAGTGACAAAGTGACCCTACAAAATGCAGTTTAGAGTATAAAGTATCCAAAGCCTTGATCACTAACCTAGACACAAAGCAATGAACTTATACACCAAGCAGGAGGACCAACTTCAAATCACAAGATGAAAGAAAACTCAAACAAAGAAAGCTCAAAGGCTTGAATACAAGCAAAAGGTGTGACACACAAGACTTTAGACTCACAGAGTGATGCTAATAACATAAAAATTCCAAGAAAGAAAAAAACGAAAGAAGACAGGGATAAGAAAACCCTACCCAAAATTTTATGCTGCTACAAGATATACACAGCTGTGTATGTAGGAAACCCGCGTACCACACACGACTGTCTTATAGAGCAACCCACGTATACAAGGTATTATATGCGACTGTATAACAGCAACTCGCGTATACAACTAAAATGTTTTCAAAGAAAAAAGAATAGTAAATGTTTCTAGGCACACTGCACTGTAAATCAAAAGCAAGATAAGAAAGACCACACTCAGAATAAAAAACAGAACAAAGATTGGTAAAGAACCTACAGGATAAACTTATAGCAGGTTGGACTACTTCCTAGCGAAGTTGCTAGTTCTGTTGTACAAGACATTACACCCTTGTAACCTAGGGTTTGGGGTTACCAACTTATTATTAGACTTGCAGACAATTAGCTTTTATAGAATATGGAATGAGAATAGGAATATATCTTGGCTTACCCGGTTTATGACAGTTGATCCAAGCTTGCTCTTCTCTCGCTCCAATACTCTCCAAAGATTCTAGGGATGCTCCTCTTCACCTGCAAAGAGCCAATTCTTCAAGCAATATCTCATATATATATATATATATAAATCAGAGGTTAGATGAAAAGCATATTAATAACATCATTGAACATATTCATTAAACCAATATACATGAGACAAGCACAATACAAGATTGGAAGAAGAATTCTCTTTATTAACAAATGGTGAATAGGTAAGAATACAACCCAGCTTCTGACACAATGACTCCTCTGCAACTGAGGACTATGAGTTCTGCTGCTCCAAGACTCTGAAGGTATACCACCAGCATAATTTTCTCTCCAAAAATTGATTGATTAGTCCCATCCCGAGGCCTCTATTTATGCTTTGGGAAATAGAGAGGTTTCGAAGGTTATAATAGTTGAGACAGCTGGGATAGTTATGGATTAGGGCCCAACTAATCTCATCTAATTGTGATTTATATTTTTTAAGGTCGAATTAAGGTTTACCAAGTATTAAGGAAAGGCGCGTATGATACGTGGGTTTCTCAAAGGGAAATGCAAGGTGTATGCGGGTTGCAATGCACATAGTCGCATATGACACGCGAGTTGCAATGAACATAGTCGCGTATGCAACCCAAAACTCAAAATAAAAATATATAAGGCTGGCCTGAAGATAATGCATCAAAGGTCATGCACATCTATAGTGTTCTAGCTAGTTCAATCCAAATTGTCTTTTTGTGTACCGACATGATGAATGTTAGCACTTAGACGGAGAAGTGCCATTTTTGTTGATAAGAGAGGTTGGGGAATAGAAAGGGGGGGTGGGGGTTAGCGGTAGTTAGATGAGTTGGGGAGTTAGAGAGAGTGGAGAAGGGGTTAGAAAGAGTTAGTGTGTGGATGTGCATGTGAGAGAGAGAGAGGGAGAGAGAGAAAGAGAGAGAGGGAGGGGGGGGGTGGGGGTTAGATTAATGTCAAGGTGTCTAGGTGTTGTAGAGGGGATGTAATAGGCGGTTTGGGGGTTAGGAGCATATGTGATAATAACGCATACGGGATTTTCCTAATAATAACATGCACTCATCTAAATTGAACAAGTGTGCACGCGTTTTTATTGACATAACCACGCACTTGTTTTGCAACTATATTGTTTGGTTTGTGATGATACCATTTAAAGGTTTAGGGGAGGGGGTGGTAAAGGGTTAAAGGTAGACATGGAGAGGGAATGTTAAGGGGTTAGGGGTAGAGACCAATGGGGGTGTTAAGAGATTGGGGGAAAAAGAGTGAGACAATGTGTTAGTAGGTGGGTAAATAGAGTCTAGAGAGGAGGAGGAGGGGGGGAGGTTAGAGGTCGAGAGAGGGGAAGGATATGGGGTTAGAGTCGGGAGAGGAGGAGAGGGGGTTAGGAAGAGTTAAGGGGTGAGGAGGGGTTCTTAGTGGTATGGGGTGACCTGTGAATGTGGGTGTCTCCATGTGTGTGAGGGAAATATGGAGAGAGAGAGGGGGGGTGTTTGGGAATAGATATGGAGATGGGGGTTAGAGGTAGTTGGATGAGTTGGGTAGTGAGAGAGAGTGGAGAAGGGGTTTGAAAGAGTTAGGGGAATGTGGGGTGTTATTGGTAAGGGGGGTACATAGGGATGTGTGTGTGTGTGTGTGTGTGTGTATGTGTGTGTTTGTGTGTGTGAGAGAGAGAGAGGAGGGATGTGTGTGTGTGTGTTTAAGAGAGAGAGAGAGAGA
>LPNX010298308.1:35185-48644 GCA_001517045.1 Pseudotsuga menziesii
TGACCTGTGGATGTGTAATGTGGCTGTCTGTATGTGAGAGAGAGAGGGTTGGGGAATAGATAGGGGGGTGGGGGATAAGTGTAGTTGGATGAGTTGGGGAGTGAGAGAGAGTGGATAAAGAGATGTGTTAGGTGTTAGGAGTGAGAGATAGGTGTTAGGTGTTAGGTGTGTGTGTGTGTGTGTGTCTGTGAGAGAGAGAGAGAGAGAGAGAGAGAGATAAAGAGAGAGAGAGAGGTTTAGGGGTTTCAGGGGGGCACTAAGTGATTAGAGATAGAACAATAGGGGGTGTTTAAGAGTTAGAGGTAGAGAGAAAGGGTTAGGGGTTTAGGGGTGGGCGAAAGGGGACATACATGTATTAATGGTAAGAGGAGACATAGGTGTGTGTGTGTGTGTGTGTTTGACATAGAGATAGATTGATAATGAATGGGGTGGTGGTGTGTTAGGGAGAGAGAGGAGGGGGGTTAAAGGTAGGGAGAGGAGGAGAGGGGGGGGGGTTAGAGGTAGGGAGAGGGGGGGGGGGGGGTAGGAAGGGGTAGGGGGAAGAGGGGGGGTGGGGGGGGCATAAAATAATAAAAGTATTGTTATAATTGGCAATGTAGTCAAATCTAAAGTTATATGCTTACATAACGCACACGCGCTATAGTCTTACAAAATGCGCACACGGTTTTCAGTAATATAACACATGTGCTTTTAACATTGGTGGGAATACATATTTGAATTTAAACAAAATGCGAGTGTGTTTATTGCCACTATGGACAAACCTCCACCCATGCTAGTGTGGCATTCTTATGCCTATGTGTCTACTTCATACTTTTCTTTGGATTCATCATGCATATGCCTTGGAGTATGATAAACCATGGCTAATTGAGCGTTGTATCCAAATTTTCAATATGCTCATGTTTAGCCGTTGGTTACAGTATGCTGCACACATCCATTTTTTATGAAATTTTAGAAACATGTATGTTTTTTTTTGCAGATTTCAAATATGTATTTTTTAACAAGAATATATACTTTTTTCTATTTTTTTCTTATTTATCTTGTGTCATCACTCCTCAACTCAAAAAACACACTGTTAGTGTTTCGTCCATAACTCTTTCATTTCTCAACCATTTTGAAAAAAAATTGTATGGTTCACTAAAGAACATCGACCTCTACAGGTTATAAAAAAACCATTTCCAAATAATTCCATTAAGGAATTCAAACAATGCACCCACAATTGACATACCGTTTTCTAGGTTTGATCACTTAGATAATTAAAAAAAATTAAAAATTAGTATTTTTATTATTGGAAAAAGATTGGTGCACTAGTACTATCTGTTCTCTATATTTCTACCAGTTTTCGTAAGATTATTCCATCATTTAGTAACGCAAAGGCTGCACCCACAAAAACATATACCTTATAATTTGTCCCAAAAATAAAAAATTTCCTGTTAAAAAAAATCTAAATTTAGATAGTTAAGAACATTTCTAAAGAAAAAATTATATATTTGGAAACGTCAGTCAATTTCCTACATTTCATTTTTTTTACTCGTCGCAAGATTCATTGTGTAAGTGTCTCAAAATATCCATGTAAGTTGATGGATGCCTATTTTTCAGTTTTCTATTGCATCTAACGTGTCAAAAGAGACCCTCATTAGCTTGCACACACCCTCATGTCTATATGCATTATTTTGTATGTATATGTCATCTAATGGAATAATTCTTCTCCTTCTATTAGTTACATGATTTCTTATCCTAACATCATAGAGTAAGGGATTTGTATTTTAACCCCTAGTTCCCTTAATAAGCATCTTTCTAAGTTATCTAAACTTTATTTCAAATATTCGTTAGAGAAGCCATAATCCTAAATTGGACAACCATATAAAACTACCATTTGTACTAATGTTTTGAAGAGCACCTTCCTCAATTTAGAATTATAAAGTAAATTTTTGATAACTTTATTTTTCATAGCATAGAGGCCTTCATGCTTCCTATTATACATTTCTACTAGAAGCAAATTTATGTCCCAAGTACTTCTAATGAGGAGCCATATTCTTATCCCAAGTACTTTCATTCCATAGTAGCTACAAAACTTTATTTATTTATTTTAGATATACTTCTTATATTTACAAGGACATATTTACAATCATACGTATTCACATATTTGAACCCAGGTCTCCACGTTAATACAAGCCCAATTACCTCGCTTCTTGTCGAAAGACCACATAACTTGTTTAATGTATAAATATGTTTTTTTATATTATCTTTGTGTTTTTCCAATAACACAACATGATCTACAAAGATGTTAATAATAAAGCATAACCTACAATATGTGCTCCTCCTACCTTGTCTTTCATGGTCCATTATTCTAATTAATTATAAATACATGCCAAAAAATGTTGGAGAGAGAGGATATCCATGTTTCACTTTGATATTACTATTGGTTTTGACTTTCCTACTTCCATTTTCATCATTTAATTAATCATAAATACATTCCAAAAGAATGTTGGAGAGAGAGGATATCCATGTTTCACTTTGATATTACTATTGATTTTGACTTTTCTACTTCCATTTTTATTATTTATGGGTACTAGCAATTCTTTTTCATATAAGTTGAATTTTCTTCTATTTTACTCAACATGATTTCTTATTTTCTCTATTCTTTTTCAAAGTTTTATGAAGAAAATTATATATAGACAAAGAAAATATAATTGCTATTATATTTCCCTTGTGCTTTCTCAACATTAAGGACCTTAAGATATACCATGTGGCACATGGTTGAATGATGCCAAATAGTTGGGAAAACGTGTTTCCAATAATGATGGCTCTCTATTTTCTCACATTATTTATATCACCACACTTGTGACTATGTATCACTTTGGTAACATGCAAGTGTGTGAAAAAAACTCATACCACATGAATTGATTGAATATATTCTTGAAAAGTGCATGTCAAAGTGGACCTTCCTATTTGATAATTTCATTTGTTAAATAATAATTTATATCATCACATTTATGACTATGTATAACTTTGGTAACATGAAAGTGTTTGAAAGAAACTCATGCTACGTGGCTTGATGAATATATTCTTGGGAAGTGTATGTCAAAGTGGACCTTCCAATTTGGTCATTGTTAAAGAATGAGGATCACGAAATGTTTAATGTCTACATATATATCTTCTTTCAATATAACCTCTGTTTTATTTATTTATAACAAATTTATATTAGAATTTATTCAGTTAATGTCTTTCTCATAAATTTCACATGCTTATGTTATCTCACATGATTATGAGCATCTTGGATGTAGCCATTTCCATGATTTTCATCTCACATGATTATGAGCTTCTTGGATGCAACTATTTCCATGATTTTTTTGATGGGTTAATGTCTTTCTCATAAATTTTACATGCACATTTTATCATTTCTTCCTTATTTATCTCACGTGATTATGAGCTTCCTCGATGTAGCTATTTCCATAATTGTTTGTTTTGATGAACTATTAAGATATCAATTAAAACCTCTTGCTTTTTTTTAATGATTATGAGCTTCCTCGATGTAGCTATTTCCATAATTGTTTGTTTTGATGAACTATTAAGATATCAATTAAAACCTCTTGCTTTTTTTAATAAGGATTCTTTTTTTCTACGTATAAGTTTTGTGAATTCATTCATTCAAAGGTGATCCATTAAGTGATGTTAGATATTTTTGCTTTCAAATTTGAAAACCCCTTTTCTGAATCATCCCTTGGATTGTTAGTATAATTGCTTGGAATGCTAGGTTTTAAGACTTTTTATTTTAAGCCAATTTATAGATATTGCAATTTCCAAAAAAAAACCAAAAAAACTATGTTAATACCAATATGATTTGTAAACTATTTTGGATATTCCACTTAAGGATTATCACATCTTACAAATTTTCCAAAATATATTTTCTTTAATAGACAATGTTTACTTATTCTTATAACTTAATATTACAAAATTATTGCTCAAATTATTGAAATAAATTGAAAGTAATAAAAGAAGCTAAAAAAATAAATACCATACCATCCACACAAAGAACACAAGAGGGAAAACCAATATGAGAAAACATAAAAAGAAGGTGAGGACTATACCTTGCTCTCATAGACATTGAAACATGTATGGTTGTTACAAAATATTCTACTTCCTTTGTTTTGCTCACAATACCCACTCACTCCTTGCTCTATTCAATTCTAGATTATGGTTAGGGTTTTGGACCTTCTAAGATCTTCTTGGAAGTCCACACATGACTAGCTCCACACGTGTGAGTAATAGTAGCCAGATGTGGCATCCACTTGGTACCATGGTGGTCAAAACCATATGTTAACTTGCAAGAGACCCAATTTCCTCATACAACCTTACACTAGGGCGATCTTTCTACTCTTGAAAAACTCTCAATGTGTAGAACATCGTCACCTGCTTCATGCTTTAGAAATTTTATGACCCCAAGTCACCCAAGTATGGTCTACCCACTAAAATGAGCCCTACAAGTCAATAGTTCTAATTCTTATACCCAAAACATATCAAAATAAATGATCAATTATATAGTGTTTCATTTTGGATAATTGATAATAACATAATCTTTTTTAATATAATACTTTCGAGGTAACATTTTCACATGTAAAAATGTGACAATAATGTTCTCACAATTTATAACTTTTTATAAATTTATACCATAATAATTATTTGTAATTCCAATCATGCACAATCACATTGTTTATCAATTTTTATTAATTTTACAATTTATAACTTTTTATAAATTTATACTATAATAATTATTTGTAATTCCAATCATGCACAATCACATTGTTTATCAATTCTTATTAATTTTATGTAGAAATATAAATTTATAAATAATTAAATTAATAAAAAATATTTAAAAGTAAATAATTAAATTTATCAACTTTTTGCAAAAACAAACCTAAACCTATAAAAAGAATAACATTTTTTTCTTTATCTTGTTTATGAGCTATGTGAGCTGTCACTATACTTATGAGATATGGACCATAGCTTAATGACTTACAACACTCAAATAATCCCAACAATAATGATTATCATATGTTGCGGAGCCAAAACCATGTAGTTAAATAAAGAGTGAAAAAACTCTAATTGAATAGTTCATTTCCAAAATTAAAAATGTTAAAAAAAATAAAATTAGGTAGAAATATTTATTATTTAAATAATAATAATCACAAATAAATATTACTTCTACAAAAGTTACTTATCCGAAGAATAGTGTTCAAATCCCCATTAGAAAATCACTAAACCACTAATAATGCTGATAACTAATAAACAGAACGTCAGAGTCATCCTCGAACCCACTGTCAACATGACAGCCTACCTCAAAATCAAGTCCATCCATCAATTACAAAACAACTATAAAAACCATATTACATATCTAAAATAGAGATTACTAATTCCGTATTGTCCCATCTGACCCAGCAACAAAAGGGAAAACCAAAATTCAGTATACCTATTATCAAGTATTGGCATTTAAGATAACAAAAGACAATAATATAGTGTCATATAATTTAGCAAGGTAATAGAGATCTATAATAAGGATTATATATCTCTTAAATTAGGTGTTTTCGGTATATCTGAATTTAAATAGGTAATCCTAGATTCAGAGATTTTGATTTATGGCTAGCTTGCTAGGGATTAAGTTAACTGGACAAGCAAACGATCCATTTTAATTAGTGAAGTTAGAATTTTTTTATTTTATGTGTAAGTAATTATTTTGCAGTGCACAATTTAATATTGGGGAGATAATCATTGTTGGATTGAGAATTCGATCAAATCCAACTCCTGATCTACCTGCAGCAGCAAACTGCAAAGTGCTTATTGCAAACAAAACTTTTGTAGAAAGAATTATAGTATTTCCTTCATTTCATCTTCTCACTACCAACTACCAAGAATTCCTTTAATACATAAGTGACTCCTTTAAGGTTGATGTCCCAGATTTGGGACATTGATGCATAAATTAAATGAACCATCTGATCATTTCTTATTTCTGTGCCATTAAGAATTCCTTTAATACATTAGTGACTCCTTTAAGGTTGATGTCCCAAATTTTGGACATTGATGCATAAATTAAATGTACCATCTGATCGTTTCTTATTTCTGTGCCATTAATTCTTGTTGTAGTGATCCTGTTTGTACAACACAACTGGTATGATATTGTTGAGTGAACATCTGGGTCGTATTAGTAATTTATAATACCCGCACAATGATGATGGTGGTGGTTAAGGTCCACTGAGACCAAACTTTAGTCTATCTGACCTATTAGTCTGTTTCAAAATTGTATATCTCTTAAATTAGGTGTTTTCGGTATATCTGAATTTAAATAGGTAATCCTAGATTTAGAGATTTTGATTTAGGGCTAGCTTGCTAGGGATTAACTTAACTGGACAAGAAAACTATCCATTTTAATTGGTGAAGTTAGAATTTTTTTTTATGTGTAAGTAACTATTTTGCAGTGCATGATTTAATATTGGAGAGATAATCATCGTTGGATTAAGTAACTATTTTGCACTGCACGATTTAATATTGGGGAGATAGTCATTGTTGGATGGAGAAATCGATCAAATCCAACTCCTGATCTACCTGTAGCAACAAACTGCAAAGTGCTTATTGCAAACAAAACTTTTGTGGAAAGAATTATAGTACACCCTTCATTTCATCTTCTCACTGCCAACTACCAAGAATTCCTTTAATACATCAGTGAATCCTTTAAGGTTGATGTCCCATATTTAGGACATTGATCTATAAATTAAATGAACCATCTGATCATTTCTTATTTCTGTGCCATTAATTCTTGTTGTAGTGATCCTGTTTGTACCACAACTGGTATGATATTGTTGAGTGAACATCTAGGTCATATTAGTAATTTAGAATACCTGCACAATGATGATGGTGGTGGTTAACCTCCACTGAGACCAAACTTTGGTCTATCTGACCTAAAGAAATGGATTAATTAGTTTGTTTCAAAATTGTATTCCTATGGTCAAAGAGCTTGGTGAGAAGCATCCCGAGCTCACTATAATTTTGACAAGTTAAAAATCTAGGAAGGTCAAAGATTTTAGAAACTATCCAACAACCTGTTTCAATATATATTCAATATTTACGCCAATAGGCGTATATAAGTGATATTTTGGGGATGGACTTGCTTGAGGGGATCATCAAGATCCACCAAAACATGCCAAGTGTATGACCGGGATGATTTTAATTGTCTGATCTTTTAACTAGCTTAACTAGCCGATTTAGGAGTTTGTTAGGAGAGTTGATTGCCGCCGAGGAGTCTGTTAGCCTCAGAGGAGTCTGTTAGGAGACGTGGAGGAAATACGTGGTGGTGGAGGAGATACGTGTCATAAACACCAAGGAAATCAGTTTCAAAAATTGGAAGTGGTCTCTTTCCATACTCTTTCGCTTCCGACTTTTTCAGTTTCGTCGTTTCACCATTCCTATGCCATCTTGGAGCAAGAAAGTGCGGTCTTGGAGAAAGAAAGAAAACGATACTCTTTCGCTTCCGAATTTTTCAGTTTCACCGTTTCGCCATTCCTGTGCCGTCTTGGAGCAAGAAAGTGCGGTCTTCAAGCAAGCAAGAAAACCATTCGCCTGTGCATTAGAGGTAAGCCTCAGAACAGTAAATCTGTCTCCGTAATGTTTAATTCTGTGTATCGTAAATAAGATGATGTTTAGAGATTTGTTAAAATTTCCTATTTGGTGATTTGTTAAAATTTCTTGTGCTTGCTAAAATATTTTGCTTTGTCTGTTAATAAGATGATGTGTTCCATATGCCATGCTTTTCTGTTGGATGGAGATTAATAAAATACAATTATTCATTAAAGACTGGTCTGGTTTGAATGTGATGTCTATCTTCACGCTATTAGCATCTTATAAGTTTCATTTTGTTTGAAGCCTGATGTCTGGAGTACCATGCAACGTACATATCTCTCAGTGTTTTGAGGAATTTTTATAAAAAAATCGTTTATTGGCTTCTTTATAAACTACTCGTGCATCCAATGTAGGTAAGAGTATTTACACTGGATTGATCGATCGTTAAAGGATAATGAACAATGTTTGGAAAATACGTTAGGGTTTGACCATGTATACCCTAATTTAAGTTTGACGTAGTATTAATATATCTGCACAGGCAATGCATATATGGTCTTCATTAGAACCGAAACTGGTTGATATTTTTTTCTTTTATCGCCGAGATGGTCGACTGTCACTGAGAGATTCTCGGTGTTGTAATTTCCATTTGAATTTTGCAGCTTTAAGGCTTGCACTGGGCTGCTCTATCACACACAATTTTGTCCTTTGAACTCTGGTGGTGACAGTCAACGACTTAGGCTTAAGATTAGCTTTCATCGAATTTCAAAGAATTTTTTTGGCTACAGCAGTACTTGATTTAGGGTTTTTAAGAATAGCTTTCCTGCACTCCAACAAACCACTTCATAGCAAATCTCTGCCTGTTATATGTCTAATTAATTCAATAATAGCTGCGAAAAGAAACTTATCATTATCATATCAAATATATTATTCTAATTCGAATAAATCAGATCGCCCATGTTTTCAGACTTTTCCCAATCAAACAGTAACATGTCACAGTGGGATGGTGATATTAACTTGAAATATTTGTTAGTTTGGTATTCTTCTTGAAATGCTCGAGCTTTTTTGGATTACATTTAATTGAATTTAAAAAATATTATTGGATTTCTCTAATCTCTATCTCTTTGTGTAAATGAGACTATTTCAATTTTCTAGGCTATTTAAACTTTGTCATATGAGTTTTTAAATGTATATAAACATTTGGACTTGATTAGTAAGTTCACTATCATCAATTTTAACTTCGAACTCATAACAACAGCAAACGACATAAACAAGTGCGAACGATTTTACATAGTTTAACAAAATTTTAAAAGCTCATATTGTGTAGTACATTTCAAAATATAATTGGGGACACAAATACACACTCACCGTACCGGAAAATATGTAACCCTGCGGGCCATAACCCTAACAATTCAGAGAGGCACATGATCGATAAGAACTTTGATCATATGGTCCTTCACCTCCTCGTTAGAAATAGAAATGAACTCTTTGTATTTGAAGAGGAAGTGCATCCCCCGTGCCATATTGAAACTGAACTGTTTGCAACACAACGACACATTGTCATGCTTTAGAAACTCCCAATTCAATTCGTCGATCGAATGATCTAGAATGCCATTCATATGATTTAAAGCACCTTCTCCAGTAATTTCAGGAATCTTCTCAGATAACACTCCAAACTTGATGCTATCTCCCCGCGTTCCTTCTCCAGCTTAATACACAGAGGAAAATGTTAAATCTCATGACTACTTTATTGTCTGATCTGTTTTAAATTAACGCTGTTAAAATAAATCCTTATAGTAATGCCAAATTAATACCTCAAAATATGTTAGGTCGTCTTTGAGTCTAATCGTCAATTCTAAGAGCTCATGCATCTTTGATGGAGAGTATATTTGTTCTAGAATGTCGTCTGGTAGTATTGGACCCATTAACAGAAACAGAATCAAACTTAACACACAAAACCCAGAGCTACCTATTCCACCCTTCAAGTACTCATTAAACAGGGGGACATATCCTGCCGCTAACCATTCTGCTTCTTGAAGATAAGATTCAAGGTATCGCTCCCACTAAACATGGCGCAACCAGTCACATACCATTCATTCATTTGGTAAGAATATTAACTTATGAAAATAAATAAATATTAACATCTAAACTGTACATACGCCATTTTTTCAAATGTAGGCTTCCATATCCCACCCTTGCGTTTTTTAAACTTCGGCACTCCATTCATTCGATGTCTTCAAGAAGAACTCGAATATTTTTTGAATGTACTTTGGAAGGCGGGCAGTTAAAGAAATATTCCATCTGAAAATTTTGAAACATAAAATAATTCAAGTTTTTTTTTTTCAAAAATAAAAATAAAAATTCCGGTTAAATAGATTATTACATAACGTTGTGCTCTATGGAGATGATATAAATATGCTGAGAGGCTAAGAATAAATAGTCGCTATAACAATTTAAATTTAACTCCACCTTCTTGCTGCCTCCGTGAAGATTTGGAGTTCGTTCAGTGTTCCGTGAGTATCATATAGGTCGTCTAGAACAGTCATCACTATAGAAATTTTTGTGAAGGAAATTCTGCTGGCAGAAAACTGGGGTTCAAAAATTGCTGTAACGACCCAAAAGTAAAGCTCCAGGTGATGCTTTCGATAGAAATCCAGTTGCAGTAGATATGAGTCTCTCCACCACCTGTGTAGACGTAGTGCACACTGTCATGTCTCAAAATTCATGAGAATCAATAGATTTATATGTCTAATTAATTCAATAACAGCTCTGAAAAGAAATGTATCATTATCATATCAAATATATTATTCTAATTCGAATAAATCAGATCGCCAAGGTTTTCGGACTTTTCCCAATCAAACAGTAACATATCACGATGGGATGGTGATATTAACTTGAAATATTTTTTAGTTTGGTATTCTTCTTGAAATGCTCGAGCTTTTTTGGATTACCTTTAATTGAATTTAAAAAATATCTAATCTCTATCTCTTTATGTAAATGAGACTATTTCAATTTTCTAGGTTGATAGAGCTTTCGATCGCCGATCACGAAGCTAGTGGTTCAAAGCGCCGACACTGCGGCAGTGGTTTAAAGTTCCGACGAGATAGTTGATAGAGCTTCCGATTGCCGATCGTGAAGCTAATGGTTTAAAGCGCCCACACTGCGGCAGCATAGTGGTTTAAAGCTCTGACTAGATAGTTGATAGAGCTAATGGTTTAAAGCGCCGACACTGCGGCAGCATAGTGGTTTAAAGCTCTGACTAGATAGTTGATAGAGCTTTTGATCGTCGATCGCGAAGACTATGTAAAATCGTTGGCTATGTCGTTTGCTGTTGTTATGAGTTTGAAGTTATTCGATGTTAGTATGTTAAAGCGATAAGATTCAAGGTATCGCTCCCACTAAACATGGTGCAACCAGTGACATACCATTCATTCATTTGGTAAGAATATTAACTTATGAAAATAAATAAATATTAACATATAAACTATGTATACGCCATTTTTTCTGATGTAGGCTTCCATATCCTGCCCTTGCATTTTTTCAAATTCGACACTCCATTCATTTGATGTCTTCAAGAAGAACTCAAATATTTTTTGAATGTACTCTAGAAGGCGGCCAGTTAAAGAAATATCCCATTTGATAATTTTGAAATAGAAAATAATTCAAGTTTTTTTTATCAAAAATAAAAATAAAAATTTCGGTTAAATAGATTATCACATAACGTTGCGGTCTATGGAGATGATATAAATATGCTCAGAGGCCACGAATAAATAGATTGGGGCAATTTAATATGCTCAAAGGCTACGAATAAATAGTCGCTATAACAATTTAAATTTAACTTCACCTTCTTGCTGCCTCCGTGAAGATTTGGAGTTCGTCAAGTGTTCTGTGAGTAAGGTTTTGTGAAGGAAATTCTGCTGGCAGAAAATTGGGGCTCGAAAATTGCTGTAACGACCCAAAAGTAAAGCTCCAGGTGACGCTTTCAATAGAAATCCAGTTGCGGTAGCTATGAGTCTCTCCACCACCTGTGTAGATGTAGTGCACACTGTCATGTCTCATAATTCATGAGAATCAATCGATCTATACGTCTAATTAATTCAATAACAGCTCTGAAAAGAAACGTATCATTATCATATCAAATATATTATTCTAATTCGAATAAATCAGATCTCCAAGGTTTTCAGACTTTTCCCAATCAAACAGTAACATGTCACAGTGGGATGGTGATATTAACTTGAAATATTTGTTAGTTTGGTATTCTTCTTGAAATGCTCGAGCTTTTTTGGATTACGTTTAATTGAATTTAAAAAATATTATTGGATTTCTCTAATCTCTATCTCTTTATGTAAATGAGACTATTTCGATTTTCTAGGTTGATAGAGCTTCCGATCATCGATCGCAAAGCTAATGGTTTAAAGCACCGACACTGCAGTAGTAGAGTGGTTTAAAGCTCCGACGAGATAGTTGATAGAGCTTCCGATCGCCGATCACGAAGACTATGTAAAATCATTAGCTATGTCCTTTGCGGTTGTTATGAATCGAAGTTATTTGAAATCATTAGCTATGTCCTTTGCGGTTGTTATGAATCGAAGTTATTTGATGTTAGTATGTTAAAGTGAATTATAAAGACTTTTATAGACAAATAGATATAATTGTTTTGCTCGAAGGAAATAGATATACAATGTATATGATGGTGGATTGCAGTTCTTACTGGAAGAATCCATATTACTCTTAGGTTTAGTACTATCACTTTCAAGCACAAGAACTTGAAAGAAAAAGTTTGCAGAGGGGAAACAATCCTTCACTTGGCTATGTTCTGCCAACCTTTCAACAACAGTAACAAATAACAAACAGAAGATCCAACTAAATTAGATTCTGTGTGAAAACAAAAAATACCCAAGTAATCAAAGCCAAACGATTGAGAACCAAAGTTAGAATCTAGGTTGAACTCAATATGATCCTAGATAAATCCCAGCAACAAATTATCCTTAAGATTGATACAATTCCAGAGACAGTACTGCAAAGGCCTAATTCTGAGAAATTCAACATGAGCATATACAGAAGTTGGGAGGTTGAGAAATCAATAGAATTCTGTTACATATTGAGAAGGAACCCAATGAGCAAATCCAATACAAAAATGAGATTTAAGAAAATACAAATACATCAAATTTATAATAAAAGATAGGTGGCTAAAGAACTAAAATCAATGCAGTCATTAAAGCATAGTACCTAATTCCTCCAAATTTGAGACAGGCATTAAAATCAGACCAAATTAAACCCCAAAAAACTGAGAAAATCAGAGTTTGCAATTCACGTTCCAAACAAGAGCAGTCGAAAGAAGTTTGCGTTGCATTCCATGAACTCGTTTGTCCATATAAATAGAAGGAGCTGGAGTTGTCGAATCTATGACAGAGTAATGTAAAGCTATACAAACCACAAAGTGGAGTCTAGTGAATCCAAACAAAAGATGATCCCAATGTGTAGTACTCAACATAATCCACCAACAGGAGGATTCCCTGCGCTGCTGCAAAAATTAACAACACTTCAAAATACTGCACAAAGAGATAGACGTGTTACTTTCCACACAATTCTCATTATTGACTCAATTTGGTGGTTCTGTTAGTTAGTTCTTGATTCCTTTAGGTGTCTTGTCGGTTTGTTATCCAATCCCATAAAAAGTATAAAGTAAATGGTAGTTCAAATTCAATTGTGACTCTCAATTTTACAGCCATGATGAATTTAAAAAAGGAGTAGTCTAACGAGACTACGATTTCGCCCGGAGTTTTCCTTCTCCGGCGGTCGTCCTTACACGACTCGCTTTTTCAGTTCTGTCCCATCACTGGTTTCAGGTGAG